>CAHIKZ030001181.1:605000-615000 GCA_903632075.3 Acanthosepion pharaonis
AGTATTCATTCCTTTCCTAAGGTATTAACATACAAGTGAATGTAATGGATTTGACTTGAATTTTAGAACTCGCTCTCCAATTTCTCCAATCTATCCATTATTCCAATTCATGCCTCTAATAAACGGCGCCCCAAAAATCAGAGAGTGTCATTATGATATTTCAAGATCATGTTTGCTTGAACCATTGTAATAAGCCCAAGGAGTTCATTATTTTCTGGGGCTTGAAGGGGGGGGGGCAGTTCTGTCTTTGAGATGACATCTGGGGTGGATTTGTATTCTGAGTTTCCTCCTTCCTGACTGGTTGCCACTCAAGGCTATAGGACCCAGTCTATCCTGCTATTTACCTATTCACTATTCAGTTGTAATTGATTTAGTGAGACAAGCTTGTTGACCATTACTCCATTAGTGATTTACTAAGAATAGATTAGATGTGGCACAAGGCTGAAAGTATGTGGCACCCAGTGAGGATCAAACTCACTATTCAGTCATAATTGACCAAGTGAGTCAAGCTTGTTAACCATTTCACCACATTGATGTGCTCATGTCAGGAGGTTATGTATTAAAAATACCTGATGAGGAGATGGGTGCTGTCAGATAATTAAATGCATTAAAATAATATTTCAAAACTATCAGTGGATCAGGGATATTCCCTAGTATCTTTTTTGGTAAGGATATTTAATGTTCAGAGGCCATTAAATTAAAAGTAATGATTATAGAATCCATGAAAGTAAAAATCATATTTTCAAGGACTATTAAATTAAAATTAATGATTTCAGAATCCATTAAAGTAATAATCATATTTTCAGGGACTATAAAAATTAAAATTAATGATTTCAGAATCCATTAAAGTAATAATCATATTTTCAAGGACTATTAAATTAAAATTAATGATTTCAGAATCCATTAAAGTAATAATCATATTTTCAAGGACTATTAAATTAAAATTAATGATTTCAGAATACCATTAAATTAAAAATCATATTTTCAGAGACTACTAAATTAAAATTAATATTTATGGTAATTTTAAATCTTGTTTGTTTTTTTGTTTTTTTTATTTCTTGTATTTAAAGTTTCCTTTGCATATGTCAGTGAGAATTAACAAAAATGACAAATGTATGAATTCCAAATGGACCAGAACCAGTGTCTTTAGATGTCTACTGCAAGAGGGGTCAGGCATTAGAATGGGTATAGGAGTGTGAGGGAAGAAATCTGTTTGGCATATAGGGATGTCTCATTTAGGAAGATAGAAGAGAATGTTATTGGAAGGGATGATAGGTTGATGGTAGGGAAGATATTATGTGCATAGTTGGCGATGGTTATGGTTAAAGAATAGTGTGGAGCGTGTTACAATTGGCATTCCGGATGCTTCCTTATTACTTTTTCCTTTCTTCAAGATTTTATCCACTTTGGCTTCCTCATGAACACATTTTTTCCATTTCAATTTTTTTTCTAGCTATTGTTGTTTATGGCAATGATGATGATGATGTTGAATGTGAAGAGTTCTGTCAGGGAAAGGTGGGTGGGGCATCTGTGAGCTATTAGCTTACTAAGAAACTGTGCTGCCAACCAGTGGAACCATAGCTGCCCTGCCACAATACAATTTCTTTTGTCTTCTTCAGCATTTTCTACTCTTTCACTTTCATTCTTCCTCATTCAGATTTTTTTTTTCTGCTATTCAATAAGTTTTTCTTCTTCATCTTCTTGTTCCTGTCTCGGTCCACTGACGACTTTTTTCTTGCTCTCTTCTTTTTGTTTTTGTCTTCATTTCTAAGCTAGCTATTTCACTTTCTTTTCTTGTTCATCCTTTTCTTTCTCCTGATGCTCAAAAGTTCTTACTTTTCTTCTTTCTCCTCTTCTTTATTCAGGCTTTTTACTCATTTTCTCTCTCTCTCTTTCTTTGTTTCTTTCTTTTATTCATTTTTTGTCTCTATTTCTAAAATATAAACTTTTCTCTCTTTTCTTTTTAAACCTTTTCTTTCTCCTGAGCACCAAAAACAGTTCCTACTTTCTTTTCTTCTTTATTAAGCTTTTTACTCATTTTCTCTCTCTCTCTCTCTGTTTCTTTCTTTTCTTCTTTATTAAGGCTTTTTACTCATTTTCTCTCTCTCTCTCTCTTTGTTTTTTTCTTTTCTTCTTTATTAAGGCTTTTTACTCACATGCACTCTTTATTTACATCATTTCTCTCTTTTTCTTCAGCACCTCATCATGTAGTAACTGTTAGCAAGGCTAGTCTGCTTGAATGTTACTACTCAGCTGTGAGTTCAATCCTCACTAGGTGTTCTATATAATATTCGACATTAAATAACCCAACAAGGGTTGATATGCCATAAACTGAACAATCATCAATCAGTGTGGAGTAATGGTTAACAAAGCTTGTCCGGTTAACCCTTTCGACTGAGTTGTGATTTTGATCCTCATAGGGTGTCCTATACAAAAAATTCAAGAAATAGCCCAACAAGGATTAACATTTCACTAGCTGCACCATACAAAAATTACAACATTAAATAACCCAACAAAGTACCCTATATAAAAATCAAAATTAAATAGTCCAACAAGGATTAACATTTCACTAGGTACCCTATACAAAAATTACATTAAACTGCCCAATATGGTATCCGAGACAAAGAAATCAACATTAAATAGTCCAACAAGGATTAACATTTCACTAAGTTCACCATACCAAAATTTCAACATTAAACTGTCCAGCAAGGAACCCTATACAAAAATGGTTAACAAAGCTTGTCTGTCTGTCTATATTTCTGAGATGAGGTATTATGTACATTATTTACATTATTCGGACTATTGTCCTCATCTTGCTGCTACATTTATTAGCAACGATTCGGCCTTCTTCAGGTGGCTGGAATTTCCTCATGACACATGGCACAGGGGATAAGGTGTTGTTAGATCCAGCGACAGGACCCAAAGAGGTGAGTTCAATACCGTTAAGGCAGTGGAGAACTTTCAGAGGGAAATTAATAGGAGATAACTAATAACTGACATCCATCAAACATGGCACATGGAACTAGAAACAGTCTACCCCAGTGAGCGAAATAAAGGGTTCAGTTCAGAAATTCCAATGACCTGAAGAAGGGCGGCCGCATAAACGCTGAAACGCTAGATAAATATGGCGACAAAGATGAGGGGACAATAGTCTGGCTAACCATTTCGAGTGAGTTGTGATTTTGATCCTCATAAGGTGTCCTATACAAAAAATTCAACAAGAAATAGCGCAACAAGGATTAACATTTCACTAGGTGCTCCATACAAAAATTACAACATTAAATAATCCAACAAAGTAACCTATACAAAAATCAAAATTAAATATTCCAAGGATTAATATTTCACTAGGTACCCTATACAAAAATTACATTAAACTGCCCAATATGGTACCCTATACAAAGAAATCAACATTAAATAGCCCAACAAGGATTAACATTTCACTATGTGCACCATACCAAAATTTCAACATTAAACTGTTTAACAAGGTACCCTATACAACAAAAAAATCAAAACTAAATAGACCAACACAGATTAGAATTTCACTCGGTGCCCCATACAAAAATTTCAACATTAAACTGCCAAACAAGGTACCCTATGCAAAAAAAAATTCAGCATCAACTATCTTAACCAGGGTTAACATTTCACTGGGTACCATATACAAAAATATTAACAATAAATAGTTCAACAAGGGTTAACATTTCATAAAAATCATCTACTTTTTTGTAGCAAATACAAGTGCCATCTGGAATAGTTATGCCTGTGAGAATTTTTCAACTCAATAATATTTTTCAATATAATAAACATCTTTGTTTGAATAAACATTCCACCAGGATTTTTTTTTTATATAAGCCTAATAAATATAAAATAAAATAATTGTGCCACGGAGAAAATTATTTGAAAAATAATAAGTTTGCCACACTTAATAAGTATCCTTCCAGGAGAGAAAGTTGAAGCTCATAAATTAATTGTGTCGGCACTTGTATTCTCTATGCAAGAGTAATCTCGTCTAACCTATGTCTTTCTTCTTTCTTTTTCATTCATTTAACCAAAACTATTTTCTATTTTACTTCTTTTTGCTGCTTATTTTTCTTTATTTATTTCTTTCCTTTTTTTATTTTTTGTTTTTCTCTTAACATTTTGCAACTCTTTATTACACTTTTTCTTTTTTTCCTTTCACCTCTTTCCGAGAGTCCGAACACATTGGCAGCTTCATCCAAATATACTGAAATCTTTTCCCCACCCCTGAAGTGTAATGTACAACAACATAACAGCCTCCACTGTCCCACTTTCTTTTTCTCTTTGTCTTTCACTCTTCATCCTCTTCCCACCTTTGAGATTTCCTTCTTTTCTACAAAACCTTTTACGGTCTGTAACTCTTTCTTCATATCTACTCTTCTGTTTTATCTCTCTTTCCTTGCCTCTCCTTTTCCAATATGTGATGCTGCCACCTTCATCGCACATACATTACTTCTCCTTCCTCCACCACCATACTCATCCTGCGACATAAACAGCATCACTGGTGTTACCCCTCTATGGCCAGTTCTGACCACTTGGATTCCCCTCAAGAAATCTGGCGTTTGCACCATCAACTCATATGGCTTGGTAAGATACCTTATCTATTTTTTGTCTTGCTACATTTTCTTTTTACTTCCAAAATACCCTAATTATCTGTGGAATTCATCCATTTCAACTTCCTTTCATAATTTATTTCCTCTCTCATTCATTATTCCTTTCTCTCCATCTCTCACGTGGTCCAGTGCTGGGCTGCATCTGTCTGTTGCTGTTCACAGACAATTTGCACCCATTAAGTTGCTTCATTTTCTTATGCAATATTTCAAAGATAAAACTTATTAATTGCTTTTTATTGGTATCAGTACCCTCTTCTTACATGTTTATTTAATCAAAAGAAGGAAACATTATTGTTACCATAAATCAGCTGTTCAAATAACTTACAAAAGCAGCAACTTGTAAGAAAGTCAGATGCGAGTTTCTTGTACAAGTTATATTCATATTCTGTAAATATATATTTAACACAGGTGAAGTAGAGCATTGGTTTTGTTATAATAATATAATAATTGTGCTTGTCAAATCCATTTGTTAGTTTGCACGACCATTACACCCAGCCAATACCTCATAAATAATGTAACATTCCATTTTGATTATGTAGAAAGACAAAAGATATATCAGAGATGCTACTTGGTTTCAATAAAAAAAAAGAAAGTTAGAAAGATAGTGTTTAACGTCTCCTGCTAATACCTCATAAATAATGGACTATTCCATTTTGATTGCATGAGAAGACAAAGATATATCAAAGATGCTAATTGGTTTCAGTGAGAAAATCAAAAAAAGAATGAAAGTAATGTTTAATGTTTGTTTCAGTGAAAGAGAGAAAGTTGTCAATTTCAAATCTTTTCATTTTTACCCTCTTACTTCTTAAAAATAATGACCAGCATTCATATTTATGATTGTTATTGCAATAATTTGTTAAAGTTGTTAAGCTCAAATATTTAACAATGCGATAGGGGAATTTCTATGGATATCTTGTCACAGAACTTGCCATGAGCTTATTCAACCATTAAGTGAAGAATTAAGATGCATACAAAATTTAAAATAGGAAAACCATGAAATTTTCACAGGTTAAAACTAGCTAAATATTAAATTCGTTATGCACTTTTATGCAACAAAGATCTATCAGAATGTAAACTTTCTCACCAAGTGTTGTGGCTTCCCTCTGTCTTTTCTACAAACATTTTCAACAAGCAATTGTTCTGATAAGCTTTCCTCCTTGGTACTTTAATTGCATGAGTTTAAGCATGCTAATTAATTAGGTATCGTCATTTTACTGTTGAGCTAGCTAGATGCAACTGTCTGTTTTACTCTAATATTTTAATTTCTCAAACTTCTGGCCTCTGGAATACCCTTCTGATTTCTTGCTTCAATGCCAACAACAATCTGCAAAAATTTAACTGCAACACCAACTGACATATATCTTCCTGAATTCTGTTCTTTTATTGCATTTCTCCTTATCTTTCACTCCCAGTAACCACTTGTGTCTTAGTAGCATTATTGCCTTGTCTGGGGTGAAATGATTTAAAAAAAAAGGTTAAAGTACTGGTTCATGAATTTAGTGGCATCAGGTAGTACATTTGAAACAGGACAAGCCAATACCAAGCAGTACTAAATAAAAACAAGATGAGATATCCCTAGGTTACGAACTGTTGAACAAGATCTATAGATAAAGAGTTTGTTCAAAATTACCTGAATATTACACAGATCAACAGACACATGAAGAAGGCTAATGATGGGAATATTCGGATAACAATGACAAATATGCAAACACTAGTCTGAATGTAAATAATATTTGCTAAGGTGAAAATGTATAGAAAGTGCTTTGATTGCTAGATCATTAATGGTAAATTTGCATCCAGGTTTTTACATTTCATCTATGTTGGCAAATCTTCTATTATCATAATTTGAAGTAGTTAATAATTAAAGTGATATAATCAAAAAGAAAAGCATAAGAAAACTGAATTAAATAGACATGCCCAGGAACTCTTAAAAAAAAGAAAAATGAAATTTAATATCTTCAGTATTTCCTTTCAGTACATAATTATAAACAATACCTGCATTTTTATATCTTTCCTGCTCTTCCTATACATATATAATTCCATCACGTGTCTTCTGATCTAGCACTAACCATCCAGTGGGGGAAAAAAACTGGTTGGTTACATTCAATGCCTCAAAAACCACTACTGTCTATCAAATCCTGAAATAATGCCAGTCATGATGAACAGCACTATGCTTTGAGAGAATATTGGGACCTTCAGCCTTCTTCAGGTGGTTGGAATGGGAAACTACCCCAGCGAGTGAAGTAAAGGGTTCAGTTCGACAATCCAATGACCTGAAGAAGGCCAGAGCATACATCGGCAGAAACGTTATGATAAATATGGCAACAAAGATGAGGACAATAGTCTGAATAATGTAAATAGTGTACATAACACCTCATCTCAGAAATATAGACAGAAACTGAATATTTCTTTATCAATAAACATTGAGACTGAATAATGTAAATAGTGTAGTCTGATGAAGTCCGTCTAAAGGATGAAACATGTTACACAGAACTTTTTTACACTTTGTCATTCATTTGCCTAACCATAAATTGATATATAAAGTTTGTTCTGTTCTATCGTATTTGTTTCTGTATATAATTTCAAAAGTGTTTTTATGTCAGTATTTTGAAGGTGAATAACATTGAGGAAAAGCTATTATTTAAATCAATCTATAATTTCTGCTGAAAAATATCCTGGATCATTTTGGTCCTTTCTTTCTTAATTTATATGTTTGTTAATTCTGAACACACACCTGTAGAGTATAAAGTCGCAGTTTCACACTGCTAAATATTGATGCTGTGGTTCCTGAAGCAAGTAGGTCTTTTTACAGAGTAGTGTTGCTAGCCCTACACCCAAATTTTCAATTCACAGCTGGTTTTTATCCTAGAGTGGTTACCAACCAGAACCAGAGAGTCCAGCCTGGCATGATATTAATTGCTAGTTGTGTGGAGAAGTGATAAATTCATACATTTTAAAGGTATTTGTGTGAAACCGAGAGCTGCAGACTCAACTAGAATTTGAAGGTGATATACCTGTTTCTATGCCAGCAACTGCTACGCTACCTGCACATCCAATAATTTATGTCTTTAGGTTTACATAAATAGTTATTGACAGGCATGAACTCATACAAACCTCGTTTTCTTTTTTAGTCATTTCACCCCAATCAAGAGTGGCATACCACTCTTCTTCACAAGTAAAGTTATGGTGTCTCCAAATGAATTTTTGAACTGGTCCAGTCTTTTTTATCAAATCATAAAATGAGAGTTGACCTAAATGGTCACCCTTCTAGATATTTCTATAATAATGCAGCTTTCCCCCTGAGCTATATCCTTGGTTCAACTTTGTTTCTAATTTTTATTATTGACCTATCTGATGACACCAGCTCTCAGCTTGGTATCTATGCTGATGACACAATCATTTTCTCCTGTCTTGATACTAAGCCTGATCAGTTTGATAAGGTCAAACTGGTGGATGATCTCAAAAATAACCTAGTCTGTTATTAACACAACAAGAATGGAATTCAAAATTTCAATGCCTCTAAAGACATAAACTGCTCTTAATCCTTCCAGAGACACAACATTGCCAGCCTATCAATACTCTGTCATTATTTCCATGGCAAAATTTCAGATTCAGAAAAATTTCTGGCTTTAATTTACCTGCAAGAGTTGATAAACTAGCCAAAAATGAATCAATCAAATTTCTATAACAGATTTGCGCATATGTCATGAAATAGCAATAAGAAATTTGAATCTGCTTTAAAATGGCATTGAGAGATTTTTATATACCATGAATGGTATTGAAAGATTTGTAGTTGCTTTAAAATGGAATTGAGAACTTTTGCATATGCTGCAAATGGCATTATTATTGATCTGCTTATAAAATCACAATGAGAGATGTGACCGCCATAAAATGATATTGAGATATTTTCTAAGCTGTAAAAATGGGATTGAATATTTATATATGCCATAAAATAACATTTAGAATTTGCATATGCCATAGAACAGTAATGAGAGAATTTGCATACCATACCATAAATTACAGATATTTTCATATACCATAAAATGATACTGAGAATTTTACATATGCCATAAATATTATTGAGAGATTTGCATATACTGTAAAAATAACAAACTTTCCATGATTGAAAAGTTTAATAAGATTAAACATTTTGGTAGTTGATTTTTCATAATGAGCATGTATATGAAAAAATCATTCAAACCATCTTTTTAAATCATTTCATACCATGCTTTATCTTTACAAAAGTTAGATTAAAAAAAAATGGAATTCTGCTGCCATATCTGGGCTGGAGATGCTCACTTTCTGGCCTTGGTGGATTCAAAATCCTTTATGCAATCTTGTGAGGGAAGATATTCTCTACTCTGTAGCTTCTTTCCCAGAAACACAACATTGCCAGCCTATCAATACTCTGTCATTATTTCCATGGCAAAATTTCAAATAAGCTCAGGTCTTCTAGTTGAGACATTTACAACTATGGCACATCAGGTTAATTACACAAAATCAAATCATCCTCATTTCCTCAGTATTCTAAATGTAAGGAGAAAGGTCCCATTCAGACAACTTCCCCCCAAATTGCTGTTTTGTAGAACAGACTCCCACATTGATGCTTCTCTAAACCTATATCTCTTCAAGTCAAGGATCAATTGTTATCTATTCTACTTATCCCCATGATCTTTGTTTTATATCTTCCTTCTTTCATTCATATAGCATATCTCATTGACTTTAAACATTTTAACAGTAACTCTCTCTACTTGACTAGCTCTTGAGTTTTGTATGGGTGAAAGTTTTGTAGTATAAAAGGTATAATGACACAATGATAAGCCAATAGGATAGCAATAGTTGGAATCCTGATGAAGTGTTAAATGAACAGGACAGCAAAGTCAGAATACTACAACAAGACATGAGGATCTATAATGTTTCTTACATTAAATAAAAGCATACAAAATTCAATTTTTTCCATTCAAGTTTTGTTATGCCCCCAAAATGTCTTATTCTATTTTTAATGATAAATTAACTTTTTGTTTAAATTCAATAAATAAATAATTATAGCATTCATCATCACCATCATCATCCTTCGACCCCCTATGATTGGTCAGAACTCCATTGACAATCTTTTCCACACTGTTCAGTCCTGTATTGCTGCCTCAAAATCCCAGTGTCCAACCCTGAGTCCTGAGCTATGGTGTCTGGGAGAAAGTTAATTTTATGGACTTTCAGAAGGATACCATAGGATTAAGGATTAGATGATTTCCCTCTTCACTTAGTGGCAGTGGCTGGCAACTGTAATCGTTTTTGTTTAAGCTTAACAGAGATCGGTTGAGTTCTCCATAAATTGTGTCACGCATTGCATGGGATCTCCAAATAATATTCTG
>CAHIKZ030001181.1:620000-640000 GCA_903632075.3 Acanthosepion pharaonis
GATTCTCATTCAAACAGGACCTACAAGTACCTTTTTGATTCTTATTCAAATAAGACCTATGAGTACCTTTTTGAATTTCATGTAAACCAGACTTTTGTGTATGTTGTAACCCAGGGAAGTTTACTGAATAGAATAGTCAAATGAAGGTTGGTAATGAACAATAGTACTTAGGACAAGAACAACATATATAAGATTCACCAGTGCTGTGTAGAAGAAGTACTCAACTGCTACAAGTGAATTCCACAATGAATCTCCAATTGCAGAATATCTACTAATAATAATACTAATAATATCTACAGCCAGATGTAGCATAAGGCCAAATTTAATGTGGGGTATCCAAAAATTCCCGGTAGACCCCATATAAAATGGGGTCGGGTAGCTGTTTCCTGAGATGAGACTGCCTCTTGACATAGCCTCGTCTGGGAATCCTCTCTGCAAAGCTAGAGATGAATCTCCAACTGCAGGATATCTACCAACCACCCCATGCAGTCAGATGTGGTGCAAGGTTGAATTTAATGTGGGGTATCCAAGCCTGTAGTCCTCATATAAAACGGGGGTCAGGCAGCTGTTTCCTGAGACAAGACTCTGCCCTTCAACATAGCCTCATCTGGGGATCCTCTCTGCCCGGAGGCAGAGAGTTTGACCAGCACAACTGGAAACAAATCTCCAACTGCAGACCAACATACAGTATTTACTACTGTATTTATGTGAATCTATTATTATCGTCTGTAGGTATTCTACAACAGTGTACTTTTTGACCATTATGCAAACCAGACCTATGTGTACCAGTTTGAATTTCATGCAACCATCAACTATGAGTTGCTTTTTGATTCTCATTCAAACAGGATCTTTGTGTACTTTTTTAAATTTCATGCAAACAGGACCTATGTCTACCTATTTATCAAAAAAGCAGAATTCAGCATTAAATAATCCAGAAATATATGCTATAAAACAAAAACCAAACCAGTTCATTTGGCACCCAAATTTTCTCTGCATGTACAAGTATAAGTATTTACAAATACACATATATATTTGGATGCTTATGTATATACAAGTAAACTTATCTCTATCCATCTGTGCAGCATACAAAAAGATATAGATAAATATAGTCATGACTATAATGGACTTTTTTCTTAACAATTCAAAATTCTAGAATTATTTTTAGAATCTCAAGTAGGACTTAGTCACAATTATGGAATTTTCTTCTTTTTTATTTTCCTTCTAATTTTGTATTCAAAACTTGACATTATACAAAAAGTACCTTTTTATTAGTCCTATACAGTTGCCTGGTGACAACCTTCTAGCCAAAAGCATCTATTCACATATACAAGCCAGAAAAATTACTTGACAACACCTCATGATAACTGACTTCTCTGTTGTTATTTATTGCCTGTGGCTGTATTTATTCTGTATTTGACATGTCAACAATATGAGCCTAATGCCTGCAAAGCCCAGATTTAATCTTCTGCTTTCACATGCAGCCATCCAGGATTGCATTGAATCCATAACAATGCAAACCTTTCTGAGAAGAGAAAGTAACCTATTAATTGGATGATATAAATTTCCATCATTGGCAGCTCTATGGCTGAAGTGCCAATGATGGAAATTTCAGCTGCACATAATGGGTTAACAGCAAACTCCAAAATAAACATCCTTTTACATAATCTTCATATCGACTTGAAACAAAGGGTTATAGTGATTTTGTTTCACACATGACTGAGATTTAAAATATATATTTACATATTTAACATTTCAGTGAGTGCAACTATCTATACAATTTGTGTGCGAATTTTAATTGTTTTTACGTTAAAAGTGAAAATGGAGGAAAAGAAGATGCGTTTTGGTCATCTGATGTTCTTTTGTTTCTGGAAAGGAAAAATGCTGGACAAAGAACAAAAAAGATATGCACCATTTATAGGAATGGTGCCATAGCTGAGAGTAATGTTCATAAGCAGCCTGCTAAATTCAGAATTGGATGATTACTGATGTGATGGAATAACCTGCCATCCCCAGATAAGCATCTGTGAGGACAGCGGATGAGAGAATCGAGCTGGGATCTGCAAGAACTAGCAGCCTTTTGATAGCAGCACGCACACAACTGTACTGACTTGCAATGACCATTCACATAATTATTACTTCCTTGCTTGTTGTACTGGTTTCTACAATAAAATTCCATATTCCTATTAGCACGGAATATAACAATTACCAAATTGAAATTCTGGTTAAAAATAATCAAGGTTACATGACACAAAATCTTGGTAGAGATACTCAACTTATGTCATAAAAGGATGTAGGGTATTTGAAAATAGCTGGATATGTGAATCACTATGGTGTTTGGGCATCTCACAGTTTAACATTTTTGAAAAGAAGAATCACAGATTATGAAAAATGCATTGTTTACAACAATGTGAAGTGAAAAATATCCTGGAGAATATGAAATGAGTCACCACAATCACTTCCAGTGTTGTCTGCATTTGAAAGTTGATATTTTAAACTAAATTGTTGTATATCATGAACTCATCACAAACAGAAATGTTCAATTCGGACAAGTATTGTCCCCAACTAGATCAATTAATGCAGTAATCAATGAAAAATTACAAATTGGAGACATCAGAATTAAACAGGTACAAAGATTTAATATCTTGGAAGTGTTTTAACAGAGGACAAAAAATATGATACTATTGTGGCCTTGTTAGGGCCAGAAATAAAGACATGTAGAGGAATTGAGCGAAGTAAATAGTACGAAAAAGCACACAACATAAATGAGAGTGTTACAGCAAGAATGTTCAGTCTGACTGTCAGAGCTGATTGTTGAAACTTTCTCTCCAAAAAGTAGTACCTGCTCCTATTTAGGTGGGAGAGTCCATGGTGTGCAGATAAATTACTACAACAGAAGGTAAAAAAGTGAGAAGGAAGGATTGAGATCAATTGCAAAAAGATACAAAGATGGTTGTTAAGGGAAATCAAATGCAAAAACAAAGAGACAGAATACTGAACAATTTAAATATCAGTCCTCTTATATGGAAGGTATTAAGAAACAGAAAAATCACATTAGATGGAGAAGAAAACTAAGTACTGTTATGTAATACTAGACAATGTCCTCCAGATGCTAGACCAAACATGTGAGCAATGATGAACTTTTTAGAGAAAACTAAACAAAAATTTAACATCAAGGAGAGATAGTTGAAATTTCTAAAGCACATGAGAAGAAAAGAGAGCTTAGAAAATTCCATATCTGCAGGACATATTGAAGGTGAGAGTCTGGAGGAAAGCAGTGCATAACTCACCTAACAAGCTTGTGTGTGTAAAATTGTTAGCAGAACAGGGATTAGGAGAGATAGTGAAAAATACAGAATTTACTAAGAGTTCCAAAGGACACGAAGCCGTGGAGAGCCATGATCACCCATCTCCTTAAAACACATAGGTAAAGAATTAATGAAAAATGCCTGGAAATGCCCAAGTATTTTTTTTTGTTTTTTTTTTCAAAGAGGATAATGCCAGAACTCTCATTCATCACTTTGCAGACTTAACAGAAACTGGTACAGCATAAATTGGGTGTCCTACTACACCTGTCATACTAATCTGACCTTGTTCCTTCAGATTATGACATTTGGATTGCTACAAAATTCTCTTAATGGGAAGAACTTCAATTCTCTACAAACCTGTAAAAACAACTTAGACCAGTCTATCCCACAAAATGGTGCCAATTCTGAGTGGATGGAGTCAAAAAGCTGCCATAAAGATTTAGAAAGGTATATTTTTTTAAATTGTTCCTGCCCAACACCCCAAGAAAGGCAATAATACCACTAAGGTACAAGAGGTTATGAGAAGTGAAAGAGAATGAGAAGACTTTAGAAGGAACCAGAAATCCAATTCTAAATGGGGAAGGAAGGCATAAGCCTTCTGCTCCTGTTTGTACTGGAACAAAATGATACATGTATGTCTGAATAAATCTATACAAATATATAAATATTATTATACTCTGTTGCAAATTAGATCTCTTTCTGATTCACTCACTGTGTTGGTCAGATGTGAGTGCTAAGAAAGCAAAAATCCAAAAAAAAAAAAAAGGCGTCCTTTGCACAGGGGCTCTGAGCATCACATCCAGCCCACAAAACAAATCCCTTCAAAAATACAACCAGTTATGAACATTGCTACCAAAGAAAAAAATGATGAGGTAAGATTTCCTTTTCAAGAAAGCTTCTCCTAAATGACTAGAACAGAAGCAAGTAGAATGGGCCAACTGTAAACACACATCAGACTCTCAATGTCATCAACATGATATTGGTCAACCAACCTGACACACATATTCACTCAAGAACTACCCTCCTCCAAGCACCTATATAGACATTCAGCTTGCATCCCTCTGTATTGGCAAAGTAATTTTCGCAGCAAACATAAAGCTTTACTAATCCATTCCAGGCCTTTCTCGGTGTTACTACCATAACCTTGGTTAACTCAGCTAACAAACACATCAACTCCAGACCTTAGCAACTCTATCCTTGCTTCAAAGCTGCCTTCCTTTCCTTCATTTAGAGACATTCTACTTGCAACCACTATATTGGCTATAGAAAAGAAATTTATTTTTACAATTCTTGAGTCTAGGGCTATCTTGCTCTAAATACATCCACTGCTAGTCTGATGAAACCCATCTTTCTTCAGGATAGTTCTGAATTTGAAGTTGTTCTTCTCTTCATCTGGTTACCCTACAAAAATTAAAGAACCCAGTCTGCTCTATTATTTAGAAGAGTTAGATTTTAGAGTTTTCCTTCTCCTAGACTAGTTAGCCCTATGCTAAAATGTTCAGTCTGCCCTATTATTTACACAAATTTGAAGTTAAAGTTTTCCTTCTCCTAAACTAATTGTACCTCTGCTAAAGAACCCAGTCTACCCTATTATTTACACAGATTTGAATTTAAAGTTTTTCTTCTCATAGACTAGTTGTCCTATGCTAAAAAGTTCAGTCTGCCCTATTATTTACACAGATTTGAATTCATAGTTTTCCTTCTCCTAGACTAGTTGCCCTATGCTAAAAATTCTAGTCTGCCTTATTATTTACACAGATTTGAATTCAGAGTTTTCCTTCTCCTAGACTAGTTGCCTCACTAAGGCAAGAGAACCTGGTCTACACTGCTATTTAATTCACAGCTGGTGGAAGATTGATAAATGTAAAATTACTCAAGAGAAAAGAAGCCCTAATTACAAAATCTTAAAACATTCTAGTTGCTTAGATAATTAATATCCCTGATGTATAATTTTGCTAAGTGTGCAATATTATAGAAGGAGCCAGACTAAAGGAGCTAATTGGGTACTTAAATTCCATAGGTTATTAATGCATTTAACATAGCATTCTAACTTTTTTGGTTGAAGGCTAATAAGTATTTGTTACTTAAATAGTAGGATTACTATTTGTCAGATGCGTTAATCTTTAAATGTTTATTGTTGTAAAAAGTTGTTGGGAGAATCAGTTAATTGAAACCACCAATTTAGTTTGATTCTTGTTGGCAAAAAGAAGAGAACCATCCGAATGATCACAGATCCCTGAAAACTTTAAATCTAAGAAGCCATATTGGTAATGTCACTAGCATTTGTGGTCAACATCAGTTGTAACATCTGTGGTTAAAATCTTGTCCTGAAATCCAGGTAGTCGAAAAGACTGTATTTGCAAGTATGGCATCACCAATAGGATGTTTAAGTTGCTTAGATGAACCAGAATTTGTCGAGACTTGAATCCAATGTTATGCAGCCCAGACTAGGGATAAAAACTTGAAACACAACCAAGAGAAAATGAAATAACTGACTACTTTCTAGCTTTGGCAGGTTGTGAAGCTATAATGAAAATTTCTTACACTGCTATTTAATTCACAGCTGGTGGAAGATTGATAAATGTAAATTTACATTATTCAGACTATTGTCCTCATCTTTTTTGCCATATTTATTGCAACATTTCAGCTATTGTACCTCGTTCAGGTGGTTGGAATGTCAATCTGAACTCTTTATTTTGCTCACTGGGGTAGATTGTTCTAGTTCCGTGTGCCATTTTTCTAATGGATGTCAGTTATCTTCTGTTAATTCTCCTCTCCACCACCTTAACCAGATATTGAACTCACACACTTTGGGTCCTGTCACTGGATCTAACTAACACCTTTATCCACTGTGCCAGATGAGGACAATAGTCTGAATAATGTAAATAGTGTACATAATACCTCATCTCAGAAATATAGACAGATACCAAATTTTACTTGGATTAAACAAAAATTACTTACAATATAATACATTCCTTCTTGCCGTCAATTTTGATGGCATGGGTACACTAGTTATCTATATATAATAGCCACTTGTATTCATTTTTGACCACTAACAATTCCTTTGGCCATAATTGTCAGTGACCAGCATAAAGACTGAATGGCAAAACTTACTAAAAGAAACAAGTTTAACGTGTCATTCCATTAATTCTTGACCCCATGACAATACTGTTCTTCCTGAATTTCAAATCTTGATAAAACAAATTTTAGGACCTTGAGGACATCTGTGAATTTCTGGATATTATAAACCTAATGTCTTCAGCTTCCATTTTTTACCAGTGCTCATATTGCAATTTTTTTGCTGTTATCAATACATGTTTTTACGAGAGCTCATATTGCAATTTTCATTGTTATTATTGCTTTTCTCTGGCAGTCCTTATTACTGGTTCACATATTGTATTCATTTCTATGCTTGGTCAGCTAGGCCACAAAAATCTCCTGAGCCTACCAAGCACAATTTATAAACACCTAAGTATATCCGTATATTATCCTCTTAAATGTTACATATTTACAATCCAAATTATGTTTACTTCAAAAGTTCCCAAAATAAACCACTAACTCATGAACATACTCTGGGCCTTTACTGTTTATCATGCACACCATTACAAACAAGAATAGAGATGCAACATAAGGTGATTTGTCCAGTTAGTGAAAGGTTGAAAGAGAGGCACCTGTCGTGAGGTAGTACTACAGGAAAGAAATGGACAAGATTGTTGTTGGACACCAGTTTGGAGAATGTAGAGTTACGACTTGTTGCTGATTAAAATGATGAAAGTAAACCTTTTCAAGAGAAATTAATTCAATGGGTATCTAAAATATATTTATATAAAGACCAACATAGCTCACAAAAGGAGAGAGAAAATGATATTTTATGGGATTAGCATAGTGTGTTTGTGATGTCATGGTTGGGTTGAAATTACATAGTTGACTACCCAGGCAGTATTTTCTCATCTAGTCTGGTGTTTCTGTTATGTATTTGGAGATTCTTGACAAAATCCAAAGAATAATCTGCAATGTTATTGGTCTTTACCTGGTACCTCAGCTTTAATCACTTTCCCACACTATAACATAGCTTCCCTGTGCCTTTTCTATAAACATTTTCATGGCAATTGTTCTGACATGCTTTTCTTTTTGGTTCCTCGACTTCTTGAATTTAAGCGTAGCACTAGATTGGCAGCTAGGTCTCATCATTTTACTGTTGGAATTGCCAACTGTAAATTCTACTCTAATAGTTTCTTCTTTTGTCCTTCTCATCTATGGAACTGTCTTCCAGCTTCTTGCTTTCCTGTCAACAACGATCTTCCTAAATTTAAATGCAACATCAACTGTTACCTTCTGTCTCTTTGAATCATGTTCTTTTTATTGTCCTTTCTCTTCAGCAATGTTTTCTTAGTCTTCTTTATACTCAGTAACCTCTTGCATCTTAGTGGCTTTATCACCCTGCTTGGAGTAAAATGATTAAAAAAAAAAAAGAAGTGTGCCATGTTGTTGCTATTACATCCTGGAGCAAAATGAAAGAAAAAAGTGTTTATATCCATTACTTTTATAGTCTTGAATGGAAAACCACCTAGCAGGCATTTTGGTTGACTAGGCGGGTTATCCCTACAGACCTGTTGTTTCATTACATTACAAACTCAGAGAAAAGAAAATAATTATAAAGCTTCTACTGATGACAACATATGCATAATACTGAAAGACTTGAAGCAATGTTTTTTTTTTAGTTTTTTTCTGAAGAAAATTTTTTTTTTTACTAATATTCACCCAATACAAGAGTCAAGAGCCACTCAAGGTAGAGTGATATTGTGCAGACTTATATTACTACAGCAAATAACAAGTATTAGGTGTATAGAGCTAAAGCAGACTTTAGAAATAACCTGAAACACAATCCTAAACAAGGGATAAACCTTTACTCCTGTTCAAAAGACTGAGGAGGAGTATTAACTGGACAATAGGCAAATCTATCTACTCCTATTAATCTTTTGAAGGATTGATCTGCTCATTTCATATGTGGCTACAATTTTCCCTTGACACACAAGCACCAGCTGCTTGGGGTCTTTTTTGCCGCAGTGCAAAATCAATGCATCTAACCTCATGTTCGGGATCTATTTACAACTTTCCATTATTTCAGTTGTTCTTTTAACCGATTAATTTATTGCTATATTATTTTTAGTTTCCTTGATTTTGCTAACGCAAATAATGTGTAAATTGTAAATCAATAAAACCAATTCTGATACAAAGTAGTTTTCATTGCCAGAAGGAAAAAAAAAATGCGCCATTCAATTGTGGCCAAGTTTCTACTTGTTATATATGATTCTAGCCCTCAAAATACACACTATTAGATATTTTTCTTTTTATACTGATGAAAGAAATCTTTTCATATAACTTTGTTACATACTTAAAAATAGGTAATTGCTAATTTTATTCATGTGCCATGTCCCTTCAGGATATAGGCAATCTATAGACTCTTTTTTTCTTTATTTTCTATGAATTAGTGTGACTTCCTGGGATATAGAGTGGGTGGGGGTTCCTGTTGCCTTCCCTGTGGGTTTTGAATTCAGACATACTTTTTTTAGACTGGTTGCCACCCAATTCTTTATTCTACTATTTAACTCATAGCTGGGGGGGAGAAGAGATGGAATTGTGCCTTTCCCAAGGATATTAATGCAAAAGTAATGAAAAAGACTTGACACTTTCTACACCAATAATTGTTACACTAACTATGCATCCCCAGTTTTATTAGATCCCCTTTATGGCACAATAATAATATACCAAATTTAAAATAAAAATATTCACTTAAACAGTAAATATGTTTAAAATTTCAATATGATATAGTAGTTACCATCTTAAACAATTAAAAAAAAACTAAAAATAAAAAAGAACTGAATTGGTAAGTATAGCTTAATTTAAATTTTGGCTGAAGCTAGTAATGAAATTTCCACTCCAGGACCTTTTAAAAAAGTTATAAATGAAACTCTTCAAATGTTCTGTCCCATCTCCAGTCATCTTGACTATGATCTTATCACTGCAGTAGTGAACACAGAAATGTCTGAATATGATCAGTTCACTCTGCCAAAATGAAATAAACAATCCAGGCAGTGATGGCAAAAGTGTTGCTATATCCCTTGTCAGCTTTGACAGGTAATACCCAGTCACCTTCAATATAGTACGCTTGAATGAAAGATAGAGATCAAAGTGAGTGAATGAGTCCATGAGCAATCCACTGTTCCAAAATAATATAAGCAATCCAGGTAGTAGCAACCAATTTGTTGCTATATCCTTTGTCATCGGTGACAGGCAGAAGCCAGCCACCTTCATCGTAGCATGCCTGAATGGAAGTCAGATTAAAGAGTGAGGGAGTCCATGAGCAAGCCCCCTCTTCCAAAATGACTTTATTCACGCAAGCAGTGGTAACAAAATTAATACTATACTTTCCTTGTTTAATAATACCAACTCACACTCTATTTCTACATAACAATAAAAGGTTGTGTCCATAATCTGCTTCCGAATTTAGCTGTGAATAATTCCAGGTTTTATTCTATTCTTAAAAGAATATGAGCAGAAGGATGAAACCTGTTGTCAGGAATAGACTTTCCAGATTTTCCAATGCCTCAAGCAAAGCTGGGATCTCATGAGATTAAACTAATTTTTCTTTTGCATTTTCATGTGACTCTATATTTACAAGAGACGAGATTAGACTAAAAATGGAGTAGTGTTGCCATATCTGAACTGCCCAATACTCACTTGCCTATCTTAATAGAGTTCAAAAGTGTTTGTGCATCCTTCTGGATGATGAATTATTTTCTTCTCTACAAACCCTTCCCCACAGATAAAATGTTGTGAGCCTCTTTATGCACTATCATTTTTACCAGGGTATATGTTCTAATGAGCTACATTCCTTAATCCCAGCAGCCCTAACCTTTATAACTGGGACCTGCCATACCATGTATAGAAGTGTGGAATCCAAACAAGATTGATTAAAAAGAACCAACAAGTCTGTCTGTCTAATTTTTTTTTTAATTTTTCCAATTTTTGGATAAGGTGTTGAGTATTTTGCTTGAAGTTGTGGATAAACTGTCTGAAGTTCATATTTTGTTATTTTTTGTTCCAGTACTTTTGACTTTCACAGTCATTATCAAGAACTGGCATGAATTAGAATTCCTTTGTCTTTATCCTGATATTGTTTGGGCTGCTGGATGTTTATAAGGGTTTAACATAACGTCATGTGTAATGGCTATTAAAAACGAGGCCACACAAAAAGAATGCAATTTATTTATTTGTTTTTATTTCCTATTTTTTTATATTGTATACACTTATTTTTATCATATGCACTTCAAGATACTTCCCTTATGGTAAATGATATTTTGTTTAATGTGGGTTGTTTACTTTGTATAATAATAGCTCCTAGAGTTTTGAGTGTGAAATCATATCCATTCTCTTTGTAATCCATTAGCAAGTAGTGAGTTCCTCAGCTTCTCTCCAAGAACTGCTGTTTTTTGGATGGAACAGACTCTCAGCAAGATGTTTTCTTGTTCATTACAATCTTAGCCACTTCAAGAATAGGGTTATTTGTTACTTTTCCTGCATAACTGCATGAGCTTCACTTCTTGTCTTATGCTCATACAACACCACACAGTAACTCTCTACCTTGAGTGACTCTTATTTCTATGTTGACTTGTTCCTGTTAACAGTTTACAGCAGTGGAAATCTGTCCTTAATTTCAGTTTCATGATCAAACTTTAACACAGATATCATCATCATCTGTCCCATGACTGGGTGTGGCCATTAGGTCACCTGACTAGCTCCCTTCCATATATCTTGGTAGGTATTCATTTATGCATAGCACATTTTGGGTTAAGTAAACCTGGCTGAGCCAATCCCTATCTGTGTGGGTCAGATCACAGATGATGTTCTCTGACTTGAAGGCTCACCTTGGTCAGTACAGGTCTAAATAGCTGCACAAATGAAACTCGAGTTCAAAAATCATTTAGACAATCTTGTGTGGGAAGCCTCCTTCTCATGGCTGCAGCAACACATGCCTATTGCTACTCTATAGCTGTTTCCACAGCACATGATTTCTGTTCTTTAGTTCCACCATTTTAGACCTTTACAGCCAGGATACACCATGCTACTAAAGTTTTTTTTTCTAAGAACTGATACCTAATCTAAACCACTCATTATCTATCCTCCTTAAGGGTCACTCATTATCTATCCTCATTATCCTCATAATCTTCACTTCCAACCACCTTCTCTTTCATTCATATCAGCCAGCTCATTAATCATAGCCATTTTAATAGTAACCCTCTACCTTGAGTGATCCTAGAGCCTTGAAGTGGGTGAACCTTAGCCAAAAAAAATGAAAAAATTCAGCAATGTTTAATCTTCATGCCCACAAAAAAACGGTGTGTCAAAAGGTCAGGTTATTCCCTTGACACCACTATTATTATTGCTTGTAAAAAGAGATAATTAGAATTTTAATAAAACCCAAAATATGAAAATGGTTTTATATGTATTCTTTATTGAGAATTCACAACAAAGATACTAAACACTATTTATTTATTTATTATTAAATTTTTAAATTAAATTATTAAATTATTATTTATTATTAAAAACTTGTTTTCATAGTTATTTATAAAATTGTAAAATAATAAATATTGTAGTTAGTTTACATATTTTGAAAATTTTGTAATTTTTTCTAAATTTTTGAATAAAAAGATTTCTTTTCAAATAATTTTTCAATAATAAATATCTTATATCTTATTGTACTTGGTTCACATATTTTTATAATTTTGTAGATAAACATGGGAGTCAAAAGTGTATATACAATAATAGTGGTGTCAAGGGAATAACCATTCTTTTTGCACATTAATTTTTTTGCAGGCACAAAGCTTAAACATTGCCAAAAATTCTATAAAATCAGAGTTAACAGGCCAAAATTATTAGAAACTAGGAAATGAAGTGACACAAGATGAAATGCTAAAAGATAAAATCGAATTTGATAGTGTTGTAACCTAGGGAAGGTTACTGAATAGGATAATCACATGAAGGTTTGTAATGAACAATAATACTTAGGACAAGAACAACACATATAAGATTCGCCAGTGGTGCATAGAAGAAATAGTACACTGCTAGTAGTGATTCAAGTGAATTCCACAATGAATCTCCAACTGCAGGATATCTATCAACCCCCTGCCCATGTCATCAGATGTGGCACAAGACCGAATTTTATGTGGGGTATTCAAGTCTATAGGCTCAGCCAGAAATTCCCCGTAGACTCCATATAAAACAGGATCAGGTAGCTGTTTCCCAAGACAAGACTCTGCCCTTCAACATAACAGCATCTGGGGATCCTCTCTGTGTGGAGGCAGAGAGTTTGACCAGCAGAGCTGGAGATGAATCTCCAACTGCAGACCAACATACAGTATTTACTACTGTATTTATGTGAATGGGGATATACCCATTATTGTCCATAAGTATGTTACAACAGATAGTAAAGTGTATCAAGTGATTCAAACTGCAGTGGAATTAGATAGTTTTCCTGTTTCACATCATATATGCACAAAAGACTGACTATCGATAAAACCATTATTAGTTTGATATTTATTTTTACAAGATAGATGTCAGACTAATACCATTTTCTATTTGTTGTACTCCTGAAGAAGTCTGAAGTGATTCAGTATTTGCTGCCAGACATACATAACTTAGTGGACTGATATCGTTCAACTTTGAGATCTATACATTCAGTGAAGTCAGAACTTGGAAGACAGCTTCGAATGGAAGAAAACAGGAAATCTTTTGATGTGGTCATATACAGCTGTGAGGTCAACATAGCAGGTACTAAAGCTGTGAGGATTACACATAACACACACATATATATAAACAATTTAGGATTACAAAAATAGCAACTAAAACAGCTGCAAATTTTTTTTTTTCCAAATGTTAATAGTTGGATAGACCTAGATGAACTTGCATCTCGCCTTCAGTCACATTCCCAATGCCATAATGTAGCTTCCTGGTGCTTTTTCTATAAAAATTTCATTGTAATTGTTCTGATGAACTTTCCTCTTTGTTACCTTGTTTTCATGAATTTAAGTGCAGTACTAGATTGGCAGTTAGGTATCATCATTTTACAGTTGAAATTATTAGATGTAACTGTAAGTTCGATGGCAAGATTTTCTTTACATTATTTACATTGTTCAGACTGTTGCCCTCGTCTTTATTGCCATATTCATGTTGTTTCAGCTGTTGTACACTCCAGCCTTCTTCAAGTAAATGGAATTTCAGACTGAACCCTTTATTTGACAACTGTAGTAGATTGTTCTAGTTCCACATGCCATGCCACATCCGGATGTCTCAGTTATCTCCCTTTAACTCAGCTCTCCAAGTTTTTGTGCACCACTACAGTAGCTCTGATATTGAACACACAACTCTTTGGGTCAAGTCACTTGATCCATCCAACACTTTTATCTACTGGGCTTGAGGATCCATCTATGTGTCTGTTTTTATTACTATCTTTAACTATATATACACATCTAGACAGTTTCTTTTTATTACTACTACTATTTTTATTATTATTATTATTGTTGTCATTATTATTATTATTACACCAGTTAAGTGAAGAAAATATTTTGACATTAAACAATATTTCGACAGTATGTTTGTCTTCAAGTTATATTTAAAAAATTTTCAAGTATAAAAATATATATATATTGATATATTTTTGTGCTTGATAAAAAGTATTGTTTAACATTGTCAAACTCATTTTTCTTTCCTTTTTCTTTTTTTAAATCAAGCTCTTCTCCATACTCTATAAATATGGGAAGAGTTACATCAGTTATTTGGTTTATTATTATTATTGTATGTGTATGTTTCATTTCCTGTATCCTGTAGAGCCGGGTCCAAACTATGTTCCTTAGGACCTACAGGAGAATTGTCATTTAATTGATAGCACTTTTCTTATAAGATGTTCCTAGCAGGGCGATCTTCTGGGCAACTTGTATGTTGATGTTACATGGGACACTATTATTATTATTATTATTATTATTATTTGTGAATGTTATGTTCCTGCTTTGTATCCTGTAGAGCTGCATCCAAACTATGATCCTTAGGACCTATAGGAGAATTGTCATTTAATTGATAGCACTTTTCTTAGTATATAGGATGTTCCTAGTAGGTTGATCTTCTGGGCAACTTGTAGGTTGATGTTACCTGGGACACTATTATCGTTATTATTATTATTATTATTATTATTATTATTATTATTATCTGGTACTCATAGAGAATATATCAATTATTATTATTATTATTATTATTATTATTATTAATTATAGTTTTAGCATTTTTATTTTCTGATACTCTCATTTTATAATCTCATCTAATTGTGCTCCAAAACCTTCCCCCATACATACATACATACATACATACATACACATATATATATATATATATATATATATATATATATATATATATTCATACAAAAACTTACTCTATCAATAAAACCATTATAAGACTGATATGTATTTTTACAAGAGCCAGATATCAAATACTGGAGCTGTTCAATCTTCACCATCCAACATTAATAGAGTTAAAAAAAAAAACAAAAGCCTTGTGGTTGATGAATTGTTTTCCACCCTACAATCCCTTTCCCTGCAGACAAAATGGTGATAGCCTCTATCACTATTTTTGTTGCAGATATTCAGGTGAACTCCTATCCTTTGTTCAACTAATTTAACTTTATCAAGACTGGACAGTTAAGGACTGGTAGAGATCAAAAGCATCTCCCCATCCTTGTGGGTGATGTAATGGATAATGACCCTGAATTGGAAATCAGAGAGCAGAGTTCCAATTCCAATCGGATTTGTTATATTCAATTATGTGCAAATACCTTTGGGGAAAGGTATGAATCCACCTATTCTCTTCCCAGCTATGGATTAATTAGTAGAAATTGTATCAGTAAATCATTATTATCTCCAAAAAAATTCTTACAATGTAAATATATTTTATGGCTTTAAATAACCTGCAAAACACATGGCAGTTGTTCCAAGCAATGTTGCTATCAATGCAGTCACTATGATGTCTGATAACATTATTATTTTTTTTTAATTGGTATCATCCCATGCAAAACAGTAAAGCCACTAAGACACAAGAGGTTACAGAGTGTGGAAGAATTAGGAACAGAAACATTAATAATGAACAGGAAAAGGAAAGAGAAATCAGGAAGACAGTAGATAGTGATTGACATTGCATTCAAATTTTTGCAGATTAAAGTTGGCTGGAAAGCATGGAGACAGAAGGGAGTTCCACAAGTATGAAGTGCAAGAAAAGAAACTGTTAGCGTAGAATTTATGGTTACATCTAACCAGCTCAACTATAAATTGATGAAATCTTGACACTATTCTAGTGCTGCACTTAAAATCAAAAACTCTAGAGCTCATCCAAACAATTATATATATATATATATATATATATATATATATATATATATAATCAGTATCACCCCCATGCAAGGCAGCAAAGCCACTAAAACACAAGGGGTTACAGGGTGTGGAAGAATTAGGAACAGAAACATTAATAATGAGCCCAAAGAGAAAAGAGTAATCAGGAGGACAGTAGATAGTAATTGACATTGGATTTAAATTTTTGCAGATTAAAATTGACTGGAAAGCATGCAGCCAGAAGAGTGTACACAATTGAGAAATGCAGGGAAGAAACTGTTAACATAGAACTTACAGCTACATCTAGCCAGCTCAACTGTAAATTGATGAGGTCTCAATACCATTCTACAAATGCTCTTAAATTCATAAAGTCTAGATACCATAGTGAAGAGCTCATGTAAACAATCACCATGAAAGTATTTAAGGAAAAGACACAGAGAGGCAACCTTATGATGGTGGAAAAGGGAATGAAGACAAGCTGCCAGATCAGGACAAATAATATTGCTGATTCTTCTTTATATTTTATTAAGGAGCTCAAAGTAAATAGCATAGTACCTGCTGTACAAGGTACAGTATTCACGCTTTGAGAAATGTTATTTAATTAAAGTAATGCTATTCAAGTCTGAGAGAGAATAATTGTTGTATGTTTTATGCCAGTTTGTATGAAGATTGAAATGGAAGGTTAAGAGAGTGAAGTTGTTTATTAATATAATGTGAACCCAGCTATGGGTAAAATAACAGGAGGAACTGTTTTGTATAGCTTTGACTGACAACCTGTCTAGGAGAAGAAAACACTGAATTCAAACCATCTGCTGCCTTATGGATCCTGCCTCTTTAGGCAAAGGTTGGAAGGTAACTTCAAAAACAAATCCACCTCTGAGAAGACATAGCCTAACATCCCTGGTACAAAAAGAAACAGCACTATGCTGTCTTGAATGTCACCTTGAACCACAACTGGGAGTTGGATGGGAGTAGTGTCCACAGTGACACAAAAATAAACTAAATAAATTCCTAGGAAATTTGGAACATCTATTAGCCATTTTCACCAACTCTTCCTCTTTACCATGATGATGGGGGTGCTGCCACAGGGTTGGAATCTCCAGGATCATGTTTCCCTTATAATTTTAAGAGAAAAGGGAACAGATACCACACTTTGATCCCAACTCAAATGTGCCATTTACCCATCACCCCATGTAGGTAGGATGTGACACAGTAATTTCCGGTGTGGGTTGTCCATACATATACATATGGACGAAGGATAGAAATTGCCCAGTGACATGCTGGCATTGGTTTCCATCAATTTTTCCTTTTTAGTGCAATTGGGAATGTGCTGCTGAAAGGTTGGAATCTCCAGGACAAAGTTTCCCTCATAATTAAAAGTAAAGTAGCATTAATACCATTCTTTGATCCCAGACCAAAGTTCAGGGAAAGGAGCTCAGAGATGTTAAAGTGATTCTTCTTTCTACATTTAGAGGATAAACATTACCTTATATTACACCTATTATAAATCTTAAAACCTCGTGTACAGCAGTCTACTGCTGAACCATTTACACCAACCTAAATCACAAGTCTTTAAGCAGTGTGTACATAAGTACTTTTGCTGTGTAGGTTTGATGCACTTTGTGACTATTTGACAAGCAAATTAAAATTCTCCAGTCCCCAATTTAAAGGCAGAAACACACAAATGCATGCTGAGATTTCTTCCTAGCCAATAAAATAGGCCAGTTCTCGGTTTCATCTGTCTCAATCCCAGTCTGTCTTGTCTTGTACTCAGAATGCTAGGTTTGCTTGTCCAAACTTGCTCTTGTGTGTCAACCTCAATTCTTAATTTGTGAACCTTTTGCCATATTACTGTTGCTTTGCCTTGCATATATTGTTTGCTTGCTTTATATTATTTTTTTTTGCCTTGTTCTTTTCTTTTTCTTGTTATTATGGACTTTGTCAATTCTGTTTGTTAGGCATTTCTGCCATTTATCTACATTTAACAATGGCCACTCACTCTACAAAAACTTAACTACCTGGGATAAGAGTTGAAACTCAAATTGTTCAATTGCACTCACCTGCATGCTGAATCAAGCCTAAGAAGCATATAAATGTGCATATGGACATCTGAGTGCATTAAGTGCATTTTTTTTTTCATTTTCTGACACCATTTACAAAGAATGTTTTACACTCTATACCACAAAAAGCCACTTGTGGTATTGATTCCTTGTTACAGAAGACTTGATGGCAGTAAAACTAAAAAAAAAAAAAAGAGACAGATAAAGCAGGTCATTACAATGACTATTGATTAAGTGCAGATGATTTTTTTTGAGAAATGCCAGTCAATTGCGGAGCTGAGCCAGTGTGTGTTGACTTGTACTGTCCTCTGATTGGCTGAACTACTTGTTGATAGCCGAGGCTTTTTGTTTGCTAATGAGTGGGAAGAGCTGACCGTATCTTCTTTTATTACTGCTAATAGAACTTGTTTCATGTTTAATAAGCACCTTGTCATTTGGCTTAACTGTTTATTTAAATTATAATTGTACACTTGCTTGTGAAGAAGCTGAGAGCAGTTGCTTAGAAATTACTAGGGGAAGAGAGAAAGAGAAAGTTATATATATATATATATATATATAACTTTCTATGGTAGCTTGTTGGAAGCAACTACAGTGAAACAGTGAAACTAGTAATAAAAAGTGTTCAATACAAATTAGAGTATACAAAGTTGCAATAAGAGTAAAATAAGAATAAAAAGTAAAACCAAAGATAGGTCAATCCAGATTCAAAATTTGAACCTGGCCTGACAAGCCTTCATTTTGAGGGTGAAACTTAAGTAGCTATGGTTCTACTTTTTATATTATACTGTTATTGAAATATATATTGGGCACCTCAAGGTGGTGTAATGGTTAACAAGCCTGTCTCTCTAGAACAATTACAACTGAGTGGTGAGTTTGATCCTTACTGAGTGCTCCCACTTTTCTGCCTTGTGCTACATCTAAGCTACACTTGGAAAATCAATATATATATATATATATATATATATATATATATATATATATATATTATATAAAAAATTATTATGTTATAAAATCACTACAAAAATAGCCATTTGTTTCAACACACTCTGTGTCTTATCAAGTGATGATGTTGAGTGTGTTGAAACAAATGGCTATTTTGTAGTGATTTTATAACATACTTATGTTATAATTTTTTTAAAAAATAATTATATCTGCTCTACTTTGTATTGAGCACTCTTTTAAGAATAGTAATTGTTGGTTATTGGAATTCATTCAGTATATACCAATTATATACTTGGATATATATATATATATATATATATATATATAATTTGTTTTGTAAAAAATTCTATAACTACAAGAGAGAAAGTTAAAAATTCTAAAATAATTATAACAGAGTGCGTTTGTGCATGTTTTTAAAAATCACTATGACAACGGAATGCAGATTTTATCACAGTTACAGTAGCATGATTGTCATTGTAATTTACCCCTGAAGATGATCTTAGAAGCGGTTGAAAATGCTTGGGTTAAATAGAAAAACAACTGCTCCTTCAGGGATGAATTTCATCCAAACACCAAGAAACTGATTAGAGAATTGGAAAGTATCAGTATGAAATAAGTAGACACAGTATGTCTCTATTATTCAATGAAACGTATTTCAATGAAGATATACTGCCTAAATATATACATATATGAATAAAAGACAAGAAAAAACAAAAAATATATATATATATATATATATATATATATATATATATATATATTAAACAGATCCCTTATGGAAAAAGAGAATACAGGTTGGGTTCCTTTCAAGAAACATATTTTTCTTTGGTATGATTTCTCTATCTCGTCTGGTGGCTTTTATTTTACTGTCTTAGAATATTGACTTTTGATATCACCTCAAACATGTGTACCTGTTAAAAATAACATTTATAGTACTGCAGGAGTCACCACTTTTGTGGTAAGGTGTGGCCGTTTTATATAAAAAATGTGGCTCTGGGTAAAAATAAACATGAAGCATGGATTCTAAAGCAAATGACAATTAATGCATGTATTAACAAAAAGAAATTACATTAATGTATACACAATTGAAAGTAAACAAAAAGACATTAAAAACTTAGCTATTAAGAGTGTGCTTGTTTCTGTATGTGATATAAGCGTGTGTGTGTGTGTGATACACATGTGTGTATGTGCGTGTGTATGAGAGTTCGGTCGTCAATGGGCCAAGGGAACATCTGTCATCTAGGAGCTGCTACAATAGT
>CAHIKZ030001181.1:642500-695000 GCA_903632075.3 Acanthosepion pharaonis
TGATATTCCTTCTCATTTTTCTTATATATATTTTTTAATTATGATTTTTTTTTTTTTTCAGGTGAGTATTTTTGGGATACAGGAAAAAAAGAAAGATCTTGTTTTGCTCAAGGTAAAAAAATGAAACTATTTTTTTTTTTTTTTCATTTGTAGAAACAAAGAAAAAGTTATTTAAGTGTTATGTAATATCAGTCCTCCTATATAGCATTGAATACTGGACAATTTCCTTAAAGATGAAGAAGATAATTGAGGCAACGGAAATTTGGTTCTATAGATGAATGCTGTGAATACCATGGACTGAATATGTAGGCAATGACAAAGATTTAAAGGAAATGGAAACAAAAAGGACTCGAAACTAGAAACCTGGGAAAAATAAAGACTGAACAAAGATGCTATGAATTTATACAAATAACAATATTGTCAAAAGATGCTGATAACTTTTGCATCAACGTAAATACTTTCCATGTTTATAACATCAACCAGAAAAGATGATTTATTCTGATTAAATGACGATAACTGTGAGAGACAGGTTACCAGTCTCTTTAGATCGAAGGTTGGCAACAAAAATGCTCTGTCTAATTAAGCTAGCAGACTCTAAGATGGATCTGGTTTGCAGGAATTTTATTCAGCAAGCCATGTGGTAATAACCTTGTTTCCATTGCTAATTTTAGCCATAAAGTTCAGCCGAGTTTTTTGTCTTTACAACATTTTTCTGATATTAATAGCTTAACACTAAGTCAGTGATAAATCTTTGATTCTTTTCTTTATTCTTATAGAATTTCTTTTAAAATTTTGCTTGGCTTTATTTAACTTTTCATTATCTTTTTTTTTCATAGGATCATATTTGCCTTCTTTCTCTTTTCAGCTCTTATTGTCCATCTTTCTTTCTTACATTCTTTTCTTTCTTTTCAACCTGCCATTTCTTTCTTAGTATTTTCTCCATTTTTTTCTCCAGTCCTATTTCTTTCTTTTCTTATGCATTTCTGTTTTTCTTTTACTGCTTTCATTTGAATTCTCTTCTTATTTTTCCGCCTACATTTTTAAACCTTTCTTTCTTTCTTTCTTTCTTTCTTCACCTTATCTGTCTTTCTTTTTTCTTTCTTTCTTTTATCTCTCTTTTTCCTTTCTCCATCTTTCTTTCTAAACATTTTCTTTCTAAACCTTTTCTTTCTTTCTTTCTTTCTTTCTAAACATTTTCTTTCTAAACCTTTTCTTTCTTTCTTTCTTTCTAAACCTTTGTTTTCTTTCTTTATTTTTTATATCCTTCTTTCTTTCTAAACCTTTTCTTCCTTTCTTTCTTTCTCCATCTTTTCTTTCTAATCATTTTCTTTCTCCACCTTTTCTTTTTTCTTTCTTTCTTTCTAAACCTTTTCTTTCTTTTTTCAACACCTTTTCTGTCTTTTTGAACATTTTCTTTCTACACCTTTTCTTTGTTTCTTTTTCTACACTTTTCTGTCTCTCTTTCTTTTTACACCTTTTCTTTCTCTTTTCTTTCTTTCTAAACCTCTTTTTTCTAAACATTTTCTATCTTTCTTTCATTCTTTCTTTCTAAACCTTTTCTTTCTTTCATTTTTCTACACCTTTTCTGTCTTTCTACATCTTTTTTCTACCCCTTTTCTTTCTACCCCTTTTCTTTCTTTCTTTCTTTCTTTCTTACTTTCTTTCTTTCTTTCACTGTGGAATTCTCTTTCTCCTACTTTCGGTTTTTTTCCTGTTTAATCCAGAAAATAGTTGCATTGGTCTAACGTTGGTGATAGGCATCAGCTTATTACTTTTCTCAAGGCAAGTTAATACACCACAGTAATTAGGTGATCTTTCATTCAAAGACTCTTTTGATGTTGAAGACATTTGGGGAGATGTGGACAAGATAATGAAGAAATCCTCAAAACTCATTTGATAGTAACTTCCATGATTTCTTTTCATTCCTGATAGATTTCAGGCTTTTATAATATTCCTAACCAGATATGGCATCAGTCAGACAAATAAACACACATACACAGATTACAGACCTATTCATAAAGATATATGCTCAGAAACAGGCATAAAGACATTGATGTTTCTATTCATATGCACTTTCACTTCTTTTCTGCACTTTATCCCTTTAGGATGTGAGTTATCATGGCCCTCCACAACTTCCTATTCTTTATAAGCAATGTTTATCTACTTACTATCCATCCCAGTCCCTATTTTGCTGTCCTTTTAAGCAAGTTCATTAAGTTGGTTAATCAGTGTTTCTCTCTATATATATTAATATATAATAATGATACAGATTGTTAATGCCGAACAAAAAATGTTGCAGAAATGGAACTTCTCTCTGTTAGTCAAATTAGAGAACCTTTTTGCCTTTCATTGACATGGCTGATGCTAACCTCCAGTAGAGCTATTCATCGTTCTCAGTTTCATGTTTTCCCCTGACATGCATCTATTAGAATGACTACATTGAATCACTTGCTAGTTCTGCTGCTAAGAAAATTGTTTCACTATGTTGTACCAGAGAATTTTTCTCGCCCAAATCTACCTTACACATTTTTCAGTCTACCATTCATTGAATATTGCTGCCATATCAGGTCTGATGCTTTGGCTATATATCTAGAGATTCTTGACAAAATCCAAAGAATAATCTGCAACCTTATCAGACCTGATCTGGCATCTCAGCTTCAGTCACTATTCCACTGCTATAATGTAGTTTCTCTGTGCCTTTTCTATAAATCCTTTCATGGTAATTGTTCTGAAGAGCTTTACTCTGTGTTGTTTTTATTCCCTTCCCCCAACAGACAAAAATTATATATATGGGGACTAGTTAGGACTTCATAGAGACTTTGAGATATTATAGTGGACTAACAGTAGAGCCCGGTGTTGCCCAAAGATGTAACAGTAAGAGAAGTATCGACCATCATAAAGACTGAAAAATAAAATTGACAAAGATTATTGTTTGAAGTTAACGGACACGCATGTCTTAATTAGTTTTTTTTTGTTTTTTTTTTATGAATTGGTCAAACCCAAACTCAAACAAAAACATTGTTTTCAATCGTTATGAGTCTACCAATTGAATAGAATTTTATTATAAACAATTGTCTTGTAAATGGAATTTTTAAAGCATTCTGAATGTAAAAATAAAGAAAAAACTGTGCAAAACAATAAGAAACACTACCTGCCAAAAAAAAGTGAAGTTTTGTTGAAATCGGTTGAAAAATGTAGGAAATCCGATCCCATATATAAAGGAACACACACACACACACACACACAAACAACCTGGGTTTTATAATAAGTATAACTCGATATGAGTTGTCCCCCTTTCATTCTGGCAACAGAATCGTGTTTTATTGTGTTTTCAAATTGATTTCATGCAAAAACAATTGTGTTTTTCCGATTTTTGGTGCTATCAGAACCACTGCAAGGTAATTTTACGCAGTCCTGTGAAATTATGTTGAAATCGGTTGAAAAATGTAGGAAATCCGATCCAATATATAAACGTACAGACACACACACACACACACACACACACACACACAATCTGCGTTTTATAATAAGTAAGATGTAGTAAGAATGGTAAGGAAGAATGTGGTGTTTTGGTGTAAATATGTTTGGGTCAGTAATCATGGCTAGCTAGGTTTAATTATAAGACAGAAAAAGATCAGACTTCCCCCTCCCCCCTTTGACCTTGTGCCACATTTTTGTATTTTTACAAAATAAATATTGCTTTCCTCTTTGTTAAATTGATTTCATGAACTTAAGTGCAGTACTAGATTGGGAAGAAAGACTCATAATTTCACTGTTACTAACTATGACTGTAAGTTCTCTGTTAATAGTTTTCCCTTCACACTTCTCACTTCTCGAACTCTGTTCCGGTTTCTTACTTTTCTGTAAACTATGATCTGGAGAAATTTAAATGTAATGTCAATTGTCATCTGTCTCCTAATCTGTTATTGTCTTTTCTCCCCAATAATGTTTCTTTCACACTCAGTAACCCCTTGCGTCATATTGCCTTGCCTGGGGGAAATAGTTAAAATCAAGAAAATACTTGCCTAACAGAATAATTAGTTATGTTGAATATTATAATAACTGAAATATGTCTAATATTTTAAATTATATGATCATTGGTAACATTTGCTAAGATTATGTTCCTTAGATGTTTTGCACAAATGCCTTTTATAACAATGAAATTATAAAAATATAAAATTAAACAATTTCTGTCTCTGGCTATATTTCTGAGATGAGGTATTGTAATTATTTACACTATTTACATTGTTTGAACTGTTGTCCTCATCTTTGTTGCCAGATTCACATTTCAGCTGTTGTACACTCTGGCCTTCTTCAGGTGATTGGAATTTTGAACTGAAACTGTGGTGATATGCAAATTACATTGTATATAAGTGGAAAGGTTACTACACTCATGAGTGGAGTTGTCTTTCCTTAACTACACTGTGTACTTGTGAGAACTTTACACAACACAACAACATGGTGTCTACAATAGGATATTTAACCTTGTTAGAGGATCCGGAGCTTGTTGAGACTTGGACAAGATATTTACTGGCGTTGGCAGGAGTCAAGAAATTGCTGCTCGTACTGAGAAGGAACTAAAGAATAAAATGAAACAGGTTCTGAGCAGATTGAGTAATGCTGGCATAATAATCAAAATAAGTGTAAATTTAATCTACATACTTAAGGTATCAAATATCTAAAGATGGGATCTCACCAGATGAAACTTATTAGCAAAATATCAGAAATAAGAAGACCAAAAAATAAGAAAGACTTAAAATCTTTCTTGGGTTTGACTAAATTTTATAATAAATATATACCTCAATATAGTGACATGATTAAACCTTTTGTGAACTTGAGAAAGAGGAATAATAAATTTCAGTGGTCTGAAAGACAGGAGGTGGCCTTCAAAAAGCTAAAGGAAACATTGAGAAACAAGCCAGTAGTTAAAATATTTGACCCGACAAAAGAACTCACACTAACTACTGATGTTAGCAATCATGCCATATCAGTGATCTTATCACAAAACGGATATCATATTATGTATTTGACAGCAATGGAGGCAAATTATTCTAACATTGAAAAAGAAGCACTGGCAATTGTCTGAATAGGTACACAATTTGTTATTGGGTAAGAAATTTCTACTAAAGTTGAACCACAAGCTCTTAGAGTTCATTTTCAACCTGAGGAAAGAGTTGCCTAAAGTCATGTCATCCAGAATTTTGAGGTGGGCGATTAAACTTATGGCATTCAATTTCGACATTATGTGTAGTAAAGGAAATGCCATTCCACACGACGCATTGTCAAGATTGAATTTTAATATCCAGAATGTTGTAACAAAAGACAGTTGCAAGGACAGAAATTTGCACTAGATAGAGACAGATGTGTTATCCTTCAGGCAGCTCAAGTTTGAAACCGAGCAGGATCCTATATTAAAAAGAGTATGGCGCAATTGATCTATGGCAGAAAGGCGTTTTAAGGAAGCAAGGCACAGATTAACAATTGAAAGAGGAGTCATATGTATTGTAGATCTTATTGTACCACCAAAATTCTTAAGGTGTTATTAAAGCAGTACATGACAACATGGTGGTGTCTTGAATATACAACTAAATTTGAAAATACAAGCCAGGTGACTGGGGTGTATGTGAGATATGGAGGTTTATGTCAGAAAATGCCCAAAGTATGCAAACATAAAGAGCTTTAGGCAAATGAAAATTCATTCATAGCCAAAAGAGAAGGAGCCATGGATAAGAGTACACATGAATCATACATACATTAAAGACGTAGGCCTATTCCTATTACTAGTAGACTCATATTCAAGTTGGCCAAAAGTGCTTAAAGTTTAAGACAGAAAAGCAAGTACTCTAAAAACAGGTGTTAAGAGCAGTATTTTTGAGGAACAGAGTACCTAAGACATTGGTGTAGGTGTCAGAATTTGCTGAAGAAAGCTTGTGTATATGGTTAACATGAATTAGATGTAAACCATACAAAACACCTCCATACTATCCTCAGTCGAATGGAATTATGGAGATGATGGTCCAGGAAATAAAAGTTGTATTGAAAGCATTCTCTCCAGGGAATTGCAGCCGAGAAAGTTATCTACCAACATTGCTTTTAAATTACAGGATCATCCTGCATGTGGGCAGAATACAAAGCCCCTCGGAATTGATGGGGAAGCAAATTAGAGCTCCAATAACCATGTCCTTCTCAACAAATGAGAATGTATGATACAAAAGGATTCGAATCCTGAGAAAGCACAGTTTGTAGTGCAAAAAGGCTTTAGTACATCAATATTAACAAAAGAATGGACAGGGTGTGTTAACTAATTAAGACTAGTTTAGATTGTGAACAGAGCTAGAAAATATTGAAATGGAGGAAGAGCCTGGTGCAGAAGAAAGGAATCAGGATTATCACCAAGATTTTGAGATTGAAAGGGAAGGGAGAATGTGTGTCTAGTGATAATGAGGAACATGAGGAAGGTTTAAATGAAGACTGAGATACCCCATGAAGAGGAATCTAGTCAATCACCATGTGATAAGCGGTACACCTCCTAGAGTGGTTCGTAGAAGTAGCAGATCTACAAAGAGCATAAAGCCTCTAAGGTTCCGAGAGATGTGGTGATATGCAAATGAAATTGTATATAAGTGAGAATGTTTCTACACTCATGAGTGGAGTTATCTTTCCTTGACTACACTGCATACATGTGAGAACTTTACACAACCGAACCCTTTATTTCTACCTAAGGCATTTGTTTCATATAGTCTTTTCTTTAAATTCATTGTTATAACTTATATTCTTTTAATTCCAACATGGATATTTCTCAGGGAAACAGCTTTTCAAATTCCAATTCACTAATTTCTTAACAAATTGATAATCCCTGTGGAACATTATATTTAAGAACAATCCATAGGTTACATATGGTGGAAACTTAAAGAATGACAGCATATATATATATATATATATATATATATATATATATATATATATATATATAAAATTATGGAAAATAAAGCATATTTTTTTTAGCAAAATTATGCAAAATAAAGCATAATATTTTTTTAAAATCCACATTACAACCAAAAACATTTGCAGTTTCTCTCTTCTTTTTAATATACACACTTTTCTCTTGTTGGAACTACTATAACCTCTTCCTTTTAATTATATATATATATATATATATATATATTGTGTATTTGGGCAGCAATCCCTCTCTTTGTTAAAGTTTGTTAAAGATGACTGGCAAGGTACAGTGATTAAGCTTTTTTATTTCATTTTTCTTGTGTTCATACAAGTGTTTCCTTTCCAAGACAAAAAGTGCGTAAAAACTGTTCAAAACTTTTGCATATCCAAGTGCTTTTGGCTATTCTTTTAGCCATTATCAAGGATGAATTTTATTTTTATGTTTAACTGAATGTGTGGCTTTATTATGTGTGTATCTGAAGTTTTTAACAGTTTATACACACTTTGTGTCTAGAAAAGAAAACACATGTATGAACAAAAGAAAAATTAAATGAAAAGCTTAATTGCAGTACCTTATCAGTCATCTTTAATGAAACATATATATATATACATATATATATATAATTATATTTTTATTAAAAGAGATTGTAATAAAAACATTTTAAATCACTACACAAAAACTTTCATGTTTCATCCACCTCTACCCACTGACCTTATTTTTCTATTAAGTGTAGATCTGACATTTAATGGTTTAATCAAGACATATGCACAAGTCTATTTTTAATTTCTGACTTTATGCCCCACCTTTAACTTTAGGAAAAGAGATAACAATTTGTTTTTAAATTTCCTTAAAAAATCATTTTATAACCAGTTACTTACCATCGCTTGAGGAAGTACGATCATAGTATTGAAATATGAAAGCTTTATTATAATCTCTTATAATAAAAAATATGGTAGTAATATTTAGCTCTACTTTTTATTAAGCACTTTTTTAAAAGGTAAATGCTACAAACTATGGATTTTTACTCCATTTGTTCTTTCTCTCATGTGTATATATATATATATATATATATATATTAAAGAGAAGAGAGCAACCAAAAACGTTTTTTGGTGTAATGTGGATTATCCTTAAATATATGTTATATTTTTTTGTGTTTTTTGGCAAAAATATGGAAAATAAGATATAATATATATTTTAAAAAATTTACATTACAACCAAAAATATTTGTGGTTTCTTTGCTGTTCCTATTTTCTTTAAGACTTCATTATTGATTTTTTTGTAATCAATTCACCCCAAACAAGGTAATAATGCCACTAAGATGTAAGGGGGCTTCTGGGAGTAAAAGAGAATGAGAAGGCTTTAGATGGGACAGAAACCCAATCATGAAGAGGAAACAAGGGATAAACCTCTACTCCTGTTCAAAAGAATGGAGAGGAGTGTGAACTGAATGATAGGTGAACCTATCTACTTCTCTTCAAGGACTGCAAAGTTGAAGACCCAATCCTTCTTCATAATTGATCAGAGCTTTTCTTGATGGCATTGCTAAGGTTTCTTAATGTCTTGGTTATCCAGGGTCCATGTTGCACATCAGTATAGTAAATGTCAAATAAAAGCAGCCTCATTTTGGTGATGCCTGATGCCCACTCCTTGATTGTATGTCCTTAAGACTCAAGTAGTTGTGGGGACCTACTCTGGCTTCACTTATCAAAACATGGATCCACATTCACACCAGCTTGTGAGACTGTAGGGTGCTTGTATAATGAAATTAAGAAAGACAATTTCAAATTTCAAAAACTAAATTTTTATTTCATTCTTTGATTGAATGACCTCCTGATATAGATGCCTGGTGCCGTTGTACTCTTTTCCTCATCTTCTGCATGCTATTGGGCAGCACATATTCTACTTGCTCTATCCTTCACAGAGTTGCACTGTATTTGGAAGATACTTCAAAGGTAGGAAAAATCTTTATATCGAAGACATCATTTCATCATATTTTGTTGGGTATCACCCCCTCACTCAGTGAACTGTTCTTGTAGGAGTCTTGAGAAATAGCTAATAAGAAAATATATAAAGAAAGATTCTCAGATAGTTCTCATGAAAGTCAGTTATCAAAAATCTACAGGACTCTTTCAGTGACAATTAATTTGTTTTATATATATATATATATATATATATATATATATATATATATAAAAGTGAATATTACGGTCAACACCAAGTGGCATCAATCTGTTTCTTGCTTTAACACAATCTTCAGGTCTTGTGTGTTGTGTTTTGGCTCAACTATTTATATATGCTGGTTAGTGGTGCATTATGTGTAGTAAGGTTTATTGTATTATCCTGATGGCTTTTAGGTCAGTGGTAAAGATTATCCTTCAAATTATTTTAGAGGATATTGAGTGGAATTAATTGTGGATCTGAATGCTGTTGTTTGTTAACTTTTTACTTATTATTGATTACTTAATTAGTGAAGTGCTATTGTTAGCGCCTAATTTTTGTGATTTGTTGACTTTGTATACAAATGTTAGCATAGAAAGCACACAGATCAAAAAACTAGACACTTCTGATATCAACAACACAAAATTCATAATCCTACCCTCTAACACTTTCTACAAAATTTGTAAATAAATTACTTATCTCAAATACTCGGATCTTTACCACCACATTTAAGACAATCAGAGACATAATTAGGAAGAAAAATAAATTCAGCACCAATTCAGATGCCTGTATTTATCAAACAAATAGCTTACAATATAAAAACTCTTATATCGAAGAGACATCTCGAAATCTAAAAGCCCATATTTATGAATATAAAAGAGATTTACATTAGCACAACCATTTAAACTTGTTTGTAATACATGGGAACAAAACTGGTTTTAACTTTGATTATACAAAAGCCACCCAACTTAAAAAAACATAATTATATACATTGAAAATATTTTGAGGGATTACTGATAAATATTTTACTAATTATAAACGCACATACAAAACATTATATTACTTCACCAACATTTATTGAATCAATTCTTGAATCTAACAAATGTTTATTTAAAGCAAATGGTGTGTATATAAAAATGATCCCAAATCAACATGTGAAACACTAAATGAATAATGTGTTTAATATCTTTGCTGACTCCCAAGTCCCTTGCTGTGAATTGCTTTCCACTAATGTCTTTTGAGCTTCCTCATAAAAATCTAATGAATGATCTGAGTTCCTCTTCCAATGACATTTCTCCAAAATTAAACTTTTCAGACCAATTTTGTATTTGCTGGACAGTGATGACTTCTTGACCACATAAAACTACGTATTTTTTGAGATATCTCCATAGAGTTATTCATTTGCTTGAACTCCGATAACATTATGTGTTATAAAAAAAAAATAAATGAAAAGAAACCAATGGGAAATCACTCCACTGTTTTTCGCAAGAAATCATTGCCATTCATAGATAATAAAGGAAAGGAAACTGTGGAGAGACATAAATCACTTATGTCCTGAAGCTAAATTGCATTGAATAAAACAAATAGAATTCTAGATTGTACTTAATCTATGAAAGGTTTAGCTAGCTTATATTTGTAATATCTTCCAAGAGAGAGAAAATACTGGAACTAAAGTTGTTGATGTGCATTGAAATTTTCCCAAAGAACATGTTTTGTGGTGTGTTGTGTCTATTCATTATTTCTGATTGTTTAGACAACAAATAACCTGTCCTCTGTTAACAGTAGAAGGTCAGTTGTCCTTCAGTCATCTTGCACTGGAGACCATTTGCCACATTGAGTCATTTAATAGCCAAATCTTAATATCATCTTGATTGCACAGAGCAATAAATGATACTCTGTATAATCAAAGTGTTTTGTATTTTGTTTATTTAGTAATTAAATTAATGGAGCTTATTTTATACTCTATTCAAAAAATTACATGCCAGATTCAGTTTATTTAATGAAAAGTAAAACTGAATCTGATTTCTTGTTCTGTTTTGTATCATGAAAAAACAAATAGATTAAAAGATACACATATAAATCAAAAGTTTGGGACAATCCTCTAGATTGTGGTCACTTTATGAGTTGTGGTCACTTTATGAGTTGTGGTCACTCTTTTGATTGTGGTCACTCTCTGGATTTTGAAGAATTGCCTAGAAATGTGGAAGGTTCTGTCTTTTTCAAACCTAATTTATTACTCCACTTTGGGCCAGAGGGACGTTCATTTCATTAAAGCTTTTTATCTCTTATATTCAATAATATTCTTCTTTATGTGCTGTGTCTCCTCAGGACGTAGGTGATCATGGCTCTCCACAACTGCTGATTCCACATTCTGCGTCAATAATCCTCATGCTATCCACACATCTTTGTGTCTCATATTGATTTGAAATTTATGCTAAAATCAAAAACTTCTTAGCTCGTTAATTGCTACCATCCCATTTTTGAAAATATAGGAAACGTTCAGCATTCAACTCACCAAACAGTTAGCATTACTATCAGTTGGAATTTATGAAATGTTTTTCTTAAAACATTTTTCCTAGAAATTACACTTCTCAAGTCATCTAACTGTTATAGCTCTTTTTAGTTTGTATGGGAGTTTCCTTTCAAACCTTTGGCTTTTGGTTGTGTAGAAAGTTAACAGCTTGATTATATCATTATTGTCTCTTTTAGTTATAGGTGCTATGCACTTTTGTTGTCGTTGTCGTTGCTTTTCAAAGTCTTCAAAATATATTTTTTGCAAAGATCTTTGTGATTTTTTAACGCCAGACAGTAAGGTCCGAAGAAGGATTGTTTTCAAAATATCATTTGCTTGAATACATTTTTAAGAACTGATCTGAGAAAATTCTTCTTCTTTTCATGTTCTGATCATGGCTCTTTGCAATTTTCCATAATTTGTAGCTCTTAATATCATCCATAATAAATTTACATCCAAATCTTTAAAACATTTCACCTTTCTTGGCAGTTTTATTATCACAATTTGGGATATTTAATAACAAAAGTGATGGAAGCCGAAACAAAAAGAAAAAGAAACCAAATGAAATCAGCTAGACTATATACCCAAAACATATCTTTAAAAAAATTTAAATTTAAAATTCTCAGCATCCCCTTCCTTTGTGGGTACGTGTAGTTGCATCAACGTAAACATCACTTTAGTCTCATGAAGTCCTCAACGATGAACTGCATCACATGAAAACTTTTTCCCACTTTCTGATAGTTTTTTCCCTAAAATTGTTCTTGATATATAAAAATTTGTACAGTGTAACCCGGATATAAGAGAGTTGTCGGGATTGGAGAAGAAGTCTCTTATATCCGGGTTTCTCTTATATCCGGGTTTCTCTTATATCCGGGTTTGGTCTATTTTGTTTAGGTAAGTATGGGCTCTAATTTGGGACCAGAGAAAATCTCTCTTATATCCGGGTTTCTCTTATATCCGGGTTACACTGTATATCATTTTCCCATATATATATATATATATATATATATATTTGTGTGTGTGTGTGTGTGTGTGTGTATATATATATATAGATATAAAAGTGAACATTGAAGTTAACACTCAGAGGTGACAGGCTGTTTCATGCTAGACACAATCATCAGGCGGCCTGATGATTGCGTCTAGCATGAAACACTCTGTTGCCTCTGATTGTTGACTTTCAATGTTCACTTTTATATTTATATTTACATATGCTCTATTTCTGACATTGAGCACTTTATCCCATAAATATAGCACACTTTAAAACTTTATTTCTGTATATATATATATATATATATATATATATGTTGATACGCAGTAAAATCCAAAATGACCTCATGTGGAGAATAAGCTTATTTCAACTGATGAAAATATAATTCATCAGTCTTATTCAACCCTGGTATGTGTATACCGGGGTCAAATAAGACTGATGAGTTATATTTAAAATAAACTTCAAAATAAACTTATTCCCTATATGAGGTAATTTTGGATTTTATCATGTATTAATTTTTACCCAGTAATAATAATTACATTAAGCTCTTTTTTGTGGATCAGTTTTATTATTTTATACTGCTAGAATCCATTAAATAAAAGGTTAGAAATTTAAAGTAGTATGGAATGTCAACATCTTGATTATGTCACTATTTTCTCTTTGAGTTACATGTGCTATCCATTTTAATTGTTGCTGCTATTAATAGTTCTCAAGTGATGTGGTTTCTGTTATTTGGTACAGTTCTTTGTGATTCTGTAGTGCCAGTCCACAGTGTTCAAAGAAGGATGATCTTTGCCAAGACCTACAGTCTTCACTCACTCAAAACCTTTTCTAACCATTGATCATAGAAAGCTGTTGCATACAGCTGTACCTATGTAAATAATGTAAGGTTTATAGTGACAATGTAATGGAAATGAATAGTCTCTTCTTTTCATATTATAAAAAGGAGAGTGTATATTTTTATACAATGCCACAAATGTCTATGCATGAATATGGATCTCTGCATGAAGGAATATGTTCTAAACAATCTGAAGACCAAAATAACAGAAGAATTCAGGGAGGATCTTTCTTGTCTTTGAGAAGAGCTTGCGAACCATTATCATATAGCAGACATCTTAATTACTAAGCTTAGTATTGTATATAGCAGATTCTGAACATATACTCTTGGGTCTTGAATAAAAAGGGTGTTTTTCAAAGGAAAGTGAAGACTGGGCAGATCTTACCCATATGTGGCAGCAGTATTCTATTTTCAGCCTGAAGATGAAAATAAATAATACTGTTCAATAAATAGATGGAACTTCTACTCAAATATGGGCATCCACTAAAAAATAACATTTAAGTAATAATAATAATAATAATATATATAATAATAATAATAATAATATATATATAAAATAGATAGGTAGGTTAATAACACAAGGGAAAATGAAAGGGTGCCAATGTGATCAGTACAAAAAATATTTATTGAATATTAATTATTAACCACAAGACAAAAATGAAGCACGTAAATTAAGGTTTTAAGTCCGGAATTTTTGGGCACACCTGTGTCCTTCATCATCAGTGCAAGAAATAAACAGAGAAATGGGGAAGACTCACCAACTGTTGTCCTTGTGGCTGGTGTGACTGCTTGTGTAGATGGTGTTATTAGTAAAAATCCAATCTCTGTTTGATTTCTCACTGCGTGAAACTTCTTGTCAAATTGTTTTATTAACCAACCTATCTATTTTACATACTAATTCCTTCTATATAAGGCACGTCAGGCTATATGATGGTTCTGTATAGGATACAGGTTCAATTCCTGTCGGAGGATGAATATTTTCTATGAAAATTTCTTGGACATTCAGGCCGGTAAATGTTGTTTAATACTGTTTATTATAAACAGAGCATTTACTTAAATATTTGTATCCATAAAAAGAATGTATAAACATAAAAATGTCTTAAAATATATATATATATATATATATATATGAATTGGGATCAAATATGGATTACAATGTGACAGAAGGATAGGATAAGGAAGAAATAGGAAACATTTATAAATGTTTTTAAGTTTAATTTGAAATGAAATATGGAAAAGAAAATGCTGGTATTTTTGTATTGCTTGTTTTTCATTGGTTAAGTAGATCTCACATGTATTTATGTAGTATATTGCTGCTGGGCTCAAATAAGATGACAAACATTCACTTATAAGAATATTTTTATTGTTTGAATTGTGGTGAATGGATAGAGTGAGGGAGAATCACAGAGGTTAGGATTGCACACACAGAAATTAATGGAGACAAATCTTTGGTGAACCTCTAGCCAGCCTCTCTGTTCAGATCAAGAATTGGACTGGTTATTTAACATTTGAATGCCTATGCAAATTCATGTGGCTGTTCCTTCATCTGGTATGTTGCCTATGCAAATTCCTGTGGCTGTTCCTTCATCTGGTATGTTGCCTATGCAAATTTATGCTCAGCATGCTCCCATGCAAGCATGTATTTTCTTCCACTTAGGATAGCTATGTGCTCTGTTTATTCAAAGCTTAAGGCACCTGTACATCCTGTTTATTTTAGCCACTGAATGCATTTCCTGTTTATCCTATCACCATTTCTAATTTCAGCTCACACACTGATGCAGTGGAAGTAAGGCCAAAGGTCTTTCCTCAACCAATATGCAACACTTGTCTTGTCTGGTTGTATTTGTATGTATAATTCTTGTGTGTTTGTGTATCATAATTATAGTTGGTCTATGTAGGGTTTGGTTGATAATGTGTGTGAGTACATGTGTGTGCAACTGATGGGCATTTTATTTCTGTCTGGTAGTGTCCGTATGTTGATTGGAGGGTATTTTATGTGGGAATGAAAGAATTTAGGTTACACTGCGTGTGGTTGTGGGTAATCTGATTTTAGATTCTTTAAGTAGGGATTTTATAAAAGTTGGTCATATAATAAAGTGTGTTTGATGTGTGTAAATTATTATTAGAAAAAAATCAAAATGTCAGAATCCAAAAAGTACAGAAGTTTAAAATATCTCTGAAGTTTTATCCGAGAATAGAAAATGTGACACTGAAATCTGAAAGCATGTTGGAATAGAAAAAATACCTTCTAGAAGCTAAGCATAGTATTAAGGAACAGGAAAATTTTGCTAAAAAAGAGTGCTGAATAGCAATATAACATCAATCATCCTATATGGCAGTGAATGCAAGGCAATTTCCTCACAGATGAAGAGAAGACTTCAGGCATCAGAAATGTTGTTCTACAGAAGGATGCTGAGAATATCATGTATGAAGTGTGCATGCAATGAGAAACTTTTAAGGAAAATGAGAAGAAAATGACACTTGTGTTTAGAGTCAGAATGAGACAGCTGAGACACATAATAAAGATGATACTGAGAATAACAGGGAAGGAGAATGTGAGCAATGAGGAAGTTTTAAGGAAAATGAAAACAAAAATGGCACTTATACTTAGAATCAGAATGAGACAGTTGAACACATGAGGAAGGAGGGTTTAGAAAATTTGATAATCACAGGGATATATCAAAAGGGACAGGTCAAGGTATAAGTCCACCTACCTGACAAGCTTATGTGAATGGATAGTAGTGGGAGGGGTGGTAAAAAGACAAACATTGCTAAGAGCTACAAAGGATAGGAAGTTGTGGAGAGCCATAATTGCTCACATTCACCTCAGCCCCGCTAAAATGCTTCAAAGAAGTAAAATTACTAGTTAGATGGCATTATGGTCACATGATAGGCCACATGATCAGTGATGCATAACTTACCTAAGACACAGGATGGATGTCTAAATAAATGTGACCCACTCACTCATTGGCTGGCTGGGCAAGGTTTTTCTTGTCTGCCCAGAAATGTTTTAAATGTATTTTCAAGTGCACTGGCCTGATTTTTGTTTTCATGAGGAAGGTGTGAGTGATTATGTCAGTTTCTTCAAATAATTTTTTTCCTTTTTGTTTTTAGGAACAAACAAAAATGATTCAGATTCTGTCTTTGGTGAGTCCTTTTGTTCATTTTTATAAAGCAAAATTCAATTTTAATGACAATTTTAACCTGGCTTGGCATAAAACTTACTTTTTCTTTGGTCAATATGTTGCATTTGCCCTTTTACTAACATGGCCTTTTTGATAACAAATATGCTGTTCTAACCACTGAACTAAGCCTTTAAGTGCACCTACTGAAACTGACTGGTCCACTAGTAAAAAAATTGTGAAGAAATTTTGATGGAATCATTTTTTTGAAATTATATTTCACAAAAATGTTATTAACTAACTTACAGGGGAACTACTTAAATTGCTGAACATTTGACTAAAAACCATCTGCAGGTTTGGTCTTATAGCTTGGACATGTTCTCAGTATAGAGTAAGGTTAATACTGATTACCATTTGGAAATTTTGGAATCTGGGTATATTTGTCCGACCAACCATCTTTCTGTACGCAGAAGGAGTGTTTGGTGTGCTTAAAGTTAATTAACATTTATTATTATATATATATATATATATATATATATATATATATATAAATATATTATGAAATGGAAAAGTCCGACAATTATTTAAGACATTTTTATAAAAATGTCTTAAAATAATTGTCGGACTTTGTCCATTTCATAATGTGTGACATCATTTGTTTACATTTGATACGCCATGAGCAGATATGAATGTACGTAAGAGATTCATAGAAGATTAAAGTTCAAATACAGTAAGTTCGACCTTGCTAACCGAACACTCCTCTGTGGCCAAATCAGTAAAGGCATGCCAAGCTAAATGACGGTTCCATATAGGATACAGGTTCGAATCCTGTCGGAGGTTGAATATTTTCTGTGAAAATTTCTTGGACATTCAGGCCAGTAAATGTTGTTTACTACTGTTTATTATAAACAGAGCATTTACTTAAATATTTATATCTATAAAAAGAATGTATAAACATAAAAATGTCTTAAAATATATATATATATATATATATATATATATATATATTGTTGCACATAACTTTAATCTGGGGGTTGCATAATTTTTGAGTATGTGTGCACATTTTCTGTCCTCAATTATTTTGCTGATGATAGAGGTTAGATAAACCGGTTTAGATGTTTTTAATCATTATTATATTTCAGTATTACCATTTTATGGTAATATATATTTTTTTACCACCCCTCTTTATTGTAATGAAATGCATTTTAATAAGTCTGCTTTTATTGCTCTAATAAAAATTTGTACCCCTGCGAAAATATATTTATATATGTAGGCAAAAGAAGTTGAAATGCAACTGGAGTCTTTAAGTGTTATATCCTTAAAGGTTACAAACAGACAAAGGTGGTACTTGAGTGAAAGGAACTGCAGCACGGGCATAGATGGAAGAAAGAGAGGTTTATTTTAAAAGAGAATACACTACTGAAAGACAAGAAATCAGTTAGCAAGCTAGTAATTTCTGAAGCAAGTCTACCAGGTATATCCTGTGCACACTATGTATATCTACTGATATAGTCACTCCACAGAGGCAATAGGGAGTGTGGGACATTCCATTACAACATTAAGAATATTTATTTAGAATAACTTTATCGGTTTCGCAGTTCTATGATTTTCAATTGAGCTGGAGAGGCATGTGGCTATGCCATGATATGTTTCGCAATCTGTCAAGAGTTGGAGAATTTTTTCCATTTTATCAAAAAAGGTGTTGCAGATGGTTTTTGCATTTTTCAATTCTTCAACTCCAGTCAGATGTGAGACATAGCATGGTATAGCCACATGTTTTGTCAACTCAGTTTAGTTTTTGAAAATCATAGAACTGTGAAACTGATAAAGTTACTCTAAATAAATATTCTTAAAGACACCAGTTGCATTTTAAACTTCTTTTTCTGACATTTTACCCCTTGTGGGCTATATATAAAAATCCTTACTTATATATATATATATATATATATATTCATATATAAATATATATATATTCATATATATATTCATATATAAATATATATATATTCATATATATATTCATATATAAATATATATATATTCATATATATATTCATATATAAATATATATATATTCATATATATATTCATATATAAATATATATATATTCATATATATATTCATATATAAATATATATATATTCATATATATATACATATATATATATTCATATATATATTCATATATATATTCATATATATATATATACATATATATATATATATATATATATATATATACACACACACACACACACACATATATATATGCACACACCAAAAAGAAATACGTGTCATGGAAATAAAAAAGAAGGCAGACATATTCTACTTTTGGATGATATCACTTCCTTTAGAAAAGGTGAGGACTAAGTTTTTTTACGCCATTTTATGTAATACAAACAGGAAGTTCCACTGCAGGAATCAAAAAATTTATTTAAACTTTAAATCTTGAAATCCCAAATATAAAGTGGCAAGACTAAAAAAAAAAAAAAAACGATGCTCCTCCTTCACCCGTCTTTTTTAATTCCTTTCATCCATCTGTAAATAAGAAAAAAAATTATAATCTGAACACTTGACGAAATCCAGCTGACATCTAAATGTGGATTCTGGATGGTTTAGCATACACAATTTTTCAGCTTCCATGGACATTTCTGTTGTTTCTGGCACTGAGGTGGATAATCTTGCTCAAGATTAACAAATAACTTGAAAAGTCAAACCCCCCCACCACCACTTTGTTCTCTTTTGGATTAAATAAATAAATTTGATTCCTGGGAATGAAATAAAATGTCTTAGAGAAAAAATATAATTCAATGCTTTTTTTTTTTTATTTTGGCAACAATAGAGAGTTGATTTTGGGTCAAATTACTATATTCAAAATTGATTTTTTTACTTTTTTTTCTGTGTGTATAAATTTTCCTCATGATGAATTTTTCCCAAGTTTCTGTTGTGATCTTTTAAAGAAAAATTAATTTGCATCTTATGGTTCTTGTGTACAAATAACTGAGATCACCTGCCAATTATCTATATATGTTTAATAGTACTACACAAAATCATTTGGTAAGGTCTTAAGACCTATTTGAACTGCTAGGAAAACTCAATTGATAGAATAACTTGCTTTCCAAAGTTGCTGTTGTGATCTTCTAAAGAAAAATTAATTTGCACTTTTACAGTTCTTGTATTCAAGTATTGATAGGAGTTTCTTTCCTAATTTCTTCTTCAAAGTTATGTGGGACATCATCATTTTTATTATTTCTATTTGTGTTATATGATTTTACTGTTTTTAATTACTAAATGCCCACTATCTATCCTACATATCCTCATAATATACAACTCTATAACTTCATTTATTAACCCTCTACCTTGAGTAGCTCTTGAGCCTTGTATTAGGTGAATAATAGTAAAAAAAAAAAAATAATAGACAAAAAACCTGCCTGTTGTTGTGCAATCAAGCAGGTTGGGGTAGAGGCTTTCTCTGACTGGGTAAGGCATGGCAGATTACACTTCTGAAGTATTTCCTGTTTTGGTACTTCATTAAACTGGAAATAAAAAATAATAAAAGTGTGATTTGATCAAACAAGAAAATTTGGCTTTATAGGTTTCAGTTATGCACCTGAGGTAAAATAGATTTGGAAAATTTTCTCTCGACATGTAAGAAGAAGTAAAATGATATTAAAGTCTGCAAAACACAATAGGAAATGATTGCCGAAAGTTCATCAAGAGATGAGCAAGTAAATACTTAAGATAGCTTGTCATATTCTCTAATAGCCTTGTCAGATTTAGACTTTCATATGGATGTCATGCATGGTACAAAACACATTCAGAAATATCTAAACTGTCAGCTGTATACAACCACTTCCTAAGATTAATGGTTAAAAGTGGATTCAAGCAAATGAAGCAAGGACCATCCTTCTTCAAACCTCATGGAGTGGTGCTACAAAATTACAAAGAACTGTACCAAATAGCAGAAACCACATCACTACCAACAGCAGCAACAACTAAAATGCATTGCACATATAACTCAAAGAGAAATAATGATATAATGAAGATGCGGACATTCCACACTACAGCCACTTCCTAAGATTAATGGTTAAAAGTGGATTCAAGCAAATGAAGCCAGTAGGTCTTAGCAAGGACCATCCTTCTTCAAACCTCATGGAATGGTGCTACAAAATCACAAAGAACTGTACCAAATAACAGAAACCACATCACTTGAGGACTACCAACAGCAGCAACAACTAAAATGCATTGCACATGTAGCTCAAAGAGAAAAAATGATATAATGAAGATGTGGACATTCCACACTACTTCAAATAAAAGGTTAGGAGGGAAATCCTATGAATACTGGAAAGAGTGATAACAACTACTGGACTTGAGAAACCTATTTTCTTGAATAATTGTTTTAAGAGAAAGATTTTATAAATTTAAAGTGAAAGTAGCACTGACTGTTCAGTCCCTGAATGCTGGATGTTTCCTTATAAGGAAACAGCTAATATTACTACTGCCACTATTACAGTTTTGATGTTTTCTTTCCAGTTCAATGAAACAGAAAGACAGGAAATACTTGAAGAAATATGATGACAAGAGCTAAAGCATGGGATACTTATCTTCTTTGATGTGCTGTATTACTTCAGAACATGGTCGAACATGACTCTCCACAACTTTCTTTCCTTTGGAGCCCATATTAACATTTGTCTTTTTACTATAACTCCCGTCCACCCTGGTTCCACCATTCATTCATATAAGCTCATCAGGTGGCCTTCTGGCATCCCCTGTACTTTTTGACATCGATATCTCCTGTGAGTATCAAATTCTTCAAGTACTCTGTGCCATTGTTGCACAACCAAGTCAGGATGGGGCAAAGTTTGCCAGTCATGGCAGATCATATTTCATTAAGTATTTCTTGTCTTTCTGCTTCATTGAACTGGAAACAAAACATATCAAAACTGTAATAGTGGCAGTAGTAATATTAGCTATTTCCTTATAAGGAAACATCCAGCATTCAGGGACTGAACAGTCAGTGCTACTTTCACTTTAAATTTATAAAATCTTTCTCTTAAAACAATTATTCAAGAAAATAGGTTTCTCAAGTCCAGTAGTTGTTATCACTCTTTCCAGTATTCATAGGATTTCCCTCCTAACCTTTTATTTGAAGTAGTGTGGAATGTCCACATCTTCATTATATCATTTTTTTCTCTTTGAGCTACATGTGCAATGCATTTTAGTTGTTGCTGCTGTTGGTAGTCCTCAAGTGATGTGGTTTCTGTTATTTGGTACAGTTCTTTGTGATTTTGTTGCACCATTCCATGAGGTTTGAAGAAGGATGGTCCTTGATAAGACCTACTGGCTTCATTTGCTTGAATCCACTTTTAACCATTAATTTTAGGAAGTGGTTGTATACAGCTGACAATTTAAATATTTCTGAATGTGTTTTATGCCATGCATGACATCCATATGAAAGTCTAAATCTGACAAGGCTATTTAAAAACATGAATTGAATTTTCAAGTTAATGTTTTGGTTTTGCAACAATTTGTGGTGTTGGGTGAAACTATCTCTAGTGAAGCTTATTCTTTGTTCATTTCCTTTATGTCCTATAGTAATCTTTTTTTATAACTGATTCATAAACTAGACAACCTGGCTTTATAGGTTTCAGTCATGAACCTACGGTCAAATGTATTTGAAAAAATTCCTCACGACATATGAGAAAATAGAAACTGTAAGACATGATAGGAAACAGTTTTAAAAAGTGACTCCAAAGATAGCAGATGTAATTATAGGTATTTAGTTAAGATAACTTGGTCAGATGCAAGAGCTGAAGCATGGGGCAACCATCTTCTTCTATGTACCATGACCTTTTAGAACATAGTTGATCATGGCTCTCCCCTGTTTCCTATCCTTTTAGCTGTTAGTAACATATGTCTTTTTATCATAACTCCTAAAAGACTGTACTTCTCATTACTTTTTTCTCTTCTCCTCATTATTAATGTTTCTGTTTTTAATTCTTTCACACTCAGTAACCCCCTTGTGTCTTAGTGGCTTTACTACTTTGCAGGGGGTGAAACCAATTAAAAAAAAAATACAAACTCTCATCCACCTCTGTTCTGCCAGCCATTCACACAAGCTCTTCAGGTAGATGACCTGCTGATTCCCACTGTCCATTTTTTCATTGATATGTCTTGTGAGTGTCTTATTCTCTAAAACCGCCTTCCTCTGTGTCTGTAATTTACTTTTCATTATTCTTTTGTTGAACCACATTTCTCCTGCTTTTTCTTCTTTTCATTTGTGACCAAACTGCCATATAATAGATTTGACATTGTATAGCAGTTCAGCATTCTTTTCTTTGCTTTTAATGAGATTTTCAAGTTTTTTAATACTTTGCTTAATTTTTTGGAAGGCATCTTTTGCTGTTCTGGTGTTTCTTTCAGATTTTGGTGTCACATTTTACACTTCCCAGATATTTAAACTTTTGGGTTTGTTTGATTTTGATATCTCCAATTCATAGTTAATATCTTGGTCTTTTTGTCTCGCTAGAGACAAAATTGTTTTTAGTAACAGCCTCAGCTTCTAACTGTAGCTCTACAATAAAGTAACTAAGTCATCTATTAAAATTAGTTTAGTCGGCTGCTACTGAGTTGTGAATTTGATTCTGTGTATCCCATACAAAAAATTTGCCATTAAATAACCCATAACCTTCCACTAAAAGACAATTAGATAAAACCACTAAAAACTAATTAGCATAAAACCTTGTGACAGATAGAGAAAAAAAAACAAAGCCTCTATTCCAATAACCATGATTTCCTATGCCTACACCTATTTAAAATGTCAGATCTTTGATTTTATAAATTATTAGGTTCATCTGAGGTGGCTATTGCTAATTTTTCCTCCATACATAATAAGCAATACTTGTCCCCTGCTTTATACTTATGGCATTTTTTTTAGTATTTCCCATTTTAAGATGGGGTCAGTATCATCTTCCTGTTTAGTATTCCATATGTATGTAGATAGGCTAGTGTTGTGTTTGCAATTTTCATGCTTAAAGCTACTGAATTGATTGTAGTAACACTTTTTGAAATTAACTTGGGTTGATCCTATGTAAAATGGTCTGGTACTTCTATATATTTAGAGATCCTTGATAAAATCGAAAGAATCTGCAATATTATAGGTTCTGATCTGGCATCTCGGTTTCAGTCACTTTTCCACCATCATAAAGGTGGCTCCCTGTGTTTTTTCTATAAATACTTTCATGGCAATTATTCGAATAAGTTCTTCACCATTGTACCTAGACTTTAGGAATAAACAATGTACTAGACTTGCGATTTACAGTTGAGCTGGCTAGATCTAACCATAAGTTCTATGCTAACAGTGTCTTTTCTTGCACTTCTGGCATGTGGAACTCTCTTCCAGCTCCATGCTTTCCAGTCAACTTTAGTCTTCAAAAATTTAAATTCAATGTCAATGGCTATCTACTGTCCTCCTGATTACTTTTTCCTATTCTTGCTCATTATTAATGTTTCTGTTTTCTAATTCTTCCACAGCCAGTAATCCCTTGTGTCTTAGTGGCTTTCCTTGACTTGCTTGGAGTGAAACAAATAAAAAAAAAAATCTTTAGGTTAGCCTGTTACAAGATGAAAGTAATGAAGGAATTCAAGAAGGATTCAGTCTGGATTGCGAGGAGCTTGCAAACCATTGTGCTTTTGTCCCTATTGCTTTCGATATTTCTTGTGAGTGTTAGATTCACCAAACCTTCCTTCCGCATTATGTCCAAGAAATTTCATCTGATTCTTCATAATTCCAAGTGCAAGTGTCCTTTTTGTTTCCATTTGCCTTAAGACTTCTTTGTTGCTAACGCTCTCTGTCTATGGTACTCTCATGGTGACAACAGAAATATGTTTTTACAGGGATGAAAGTATATTTCAGTCGCCACCAGTTTTTCTCTTCATCTGCCTTATAAGAGAACTCAAATTACATAGGCTTACAGCCACATCACATTGAAACACCAGTTTCTGTATAATCACCAAAGTTAAGCAACGTCAAGCCTGGTCAGTACCTAGATGGGAATGACAGGTGCTGTAATCTTGAATGTGCAAATGGTGTAATGGATAATGGCTCAGAATTGTTAATCAGAGAACCAAGTTCCAGTTACAGTTGGGTTCGTTATATTCACTTTGGAGCAAATACCTTTGGGAAAGGTAGGAGTCCACCTCTTCTCTCTCCAGCTATGGGTTAATTACTAAGGCTTATATCACTATATCATTATCTCAAAAAAAATTTCTTACAATCTAAAAATATTTTCTGGCTTTAAATAATCTGCAATGGGTTGATAAACCATAGAAAATGAATCAATCAAAACAATCAATGAGATTACATAGACGTTTAGCACTGTTTTCTTTGTCTCTAGTTTTCAAAAAAAAGCAAAATGGTGTGTGTACATATCTAATATTTCGGTCAGTTCGCATCTGAGGCTTTTGTAATCCTAGCCCCACCTTTACTTGAAATTCAATATTTGTATGCAGCCTTTTAGTATTGGGTTTGGTTCATATGATAGGATGTCCTGAATATTTGGTGGGTGAAGACAGTAGATAATAGCTAAGAAAGATTATCTATGTTTTTATTAGGAACAAAGATCTATTCATACCCACATCCTTGACCCCCTCTCCACCAATATTGCAAAAAGACAAACCCTCAAATAATAATAAAAAGCAAGCAAAAGGTTTTAAATTGAGGTCATCTCATATTCAGTTTCAGTATTTTGATATATGCCTGTTTGTTGATTAAATTTTGGTTTTGGGCTCATTTCATCAGGTTCTTTTGTTTCAACTTATTCATAGAGGTATTTTGTTTTAATCATTCCATCCCCAAGCAAGGCAATAAAGCCACTAAGACACAAGTGTTTATTGAGTGTGAAAGAAAAAGAAAAACATTATTAAGGAGCAATAACAATAAACGAAGAGGTATCAAGAAGACAGTAGATAAAGCAAAGAAGTAAAAAAGAAAAGAGAAAGAAAAAGAAATGAATGATTCAACATAAGTGCTGAAGTTTCAATATAAATTCATTTCTCAACACCATTGTTATATAATTGTTGGGAAATTGAAAATCTACTTAATTCTGACCTCATAAACGTTCCCTTCCTATAATAAAATATATATAGACTTGTGATAATTGAATGATAACAGAGGTTGAAATTAAATTCAGCCAACACATGAAGAAAAGAAGGAGAAAATAAAAATTGTGTTTTCAATATCAATTGAAATAATTCTTTTTAACAAATGATACAAACTTTCCTCTTTGAAAAAAAGCAAAATGGATATTACTTATTGAACAAGAAAGTACAATCAATCACTGGAGAAAGGAATACAAATGCTATGATAGTTTATATATATATATATATATATATATATATATATATATATATATATATATATATATATATATATAAATTATAACCATGGAATATTAGTGTTTGAGCCTTTTTATATTCTTGCTCTGTCCTGGACACTGAGTTCTACCTAGATTCTATCCTCTTGAAATTCATATATATATATATATATATACATATATATTGACCACTAATATTATCAATATATATATATATATATATATATATATATATATATATATATATATATGTGTGTGTGTGTGTGTGTGTGTGTGTATATATATATATATATATATATATTGTGTGTATTTAGGCAGCATATTTTCATTTATACATCGTTTCATTAAATAATATAGACAAGTGTTGTCTATTTATTTTATGTAAAATTTTTTTCATATCTTCTGATAAGTTTGATAACATTATCATTAACCGAAAAAAGAAATTCACAATATTTATCCATTATTTTTTAATATAATCTAAGCTTTTGGCTTACTCAAGCCATTATCAAAGATGTAATTACAAACATATCAAACAATATAATGGACACGACAGTGATGATAGTCTGTCATTGTTTAGTTTACATAGTGGATCACTAACAACGATGAACACGTGCATATAAGACGCTAGAAGCGAAAATCGCACCGTGATCTCATGATGTCACACATGACTACATGAGAGTGAATTGGAGAATGAAATAAGGAAAGCCGTTGGTATAAACCAATGGCTTCTGTTACCAATTATAGAAATTATAGACATTTAAGAATATTTGTAGAGATTCTATAGTTGATTTTGTTTAGGTTGGGTTTTAACTGTTTGATGTATAATGCTTCAAGTATTTTTAGTTTTTGTCTATTGTTTTCATGTCGAGTATAGTTGTGTTTTCGACAAGTATTTTACGGAATTGTAAAAAGGGCAGGCATGTTGTTTTAAATGCCTAAAAATGTTAGAGTTTTCATTAAAATGTAGTGTCAAGCGTTGTGAAAGCGAGTTTGTGGTGTGACCAACATAAATATTATTTAATTCGTTGGAGATACACTCTCCCAAAGGGCACTTGAATTTATAAACTATGTTGGTTTTTTGCAAATCGCTAACCGGGGTTACAAGGCTATAGAAAACAGTCTGTCCTGATATTTATCCATAGCTGGAGGAAGAAGAAGAGGATTAATACTTTTCCCAAGGGTATTGGCATGTAAGTGAATTCAACTCGGCTATCTGATTCCTCAATCTGATTATTCCACCGTGCCTCCTTAAATATATATATATATATATATATATATATATATATACATATACATATATATATATGTTCCACACCTGTTGAAATGCATTCCCACTGAAACAAAAATGCATCTTTGTCATGAGTACTTCTTTGTCTGTAACATCTTTATAATAAATATATATGTATATATTAGGAGATCAGCCAATTCTGTGACCTTGGTTTCAACCTTTTGGTATCTTCAGGCAATTCTGGTCAATTGATTTCCTAATGCTTCCTTTTTTTAAAAAAATCAATGAATGCTTATTATTTAAAAACAAATTAACATGACAGGAAGTGTGATAGAAGGCAAGAAGGAGGAGGAGAAAAGCAAGGGTATTGGAAATGTATCAGTGGGGGCTTAAATGAATAGAAGATACTTTCTTTTCATCCTAGTTCATATGAACTGAAAATGAATGTTTTAGTATGTATGCAATGAGTTATAATTTCCAATCTCTCCTTCAAAAGTTTTTTTGGGGTTTGCAAATGTTATCATTGCTAACTTTTTTTTTTGACAAAGGTTGCAGGTATTACTATGATTGTTGGAAGGTTTGATTTTACTTTTTTTTAAATTTTCCAGTGTACAATCGGATCTTTGTTAATTTTTTCTTTTAATTTCCACACATGTTTCGCTAGTTTGGTAGAATTCCTAAAGCTTTATATATATTCTTAACAAAATTACTGATCTCCCAAACAAACACAACAATATCGTAAAATCAAAAGAAAATGGTTGAATCCATCAACACAGCTATAATGACAATATTCTCCACACATGACAATAACTGATGTTATTTTCAGTTAACAATATGAAAATAGCATTCTTTACATTCCTCCAGTTGCTAAGGACATTCTGCTTTTTGTTATTATTAGTTACATTCTTTAATTAAATTCATTTCGTTTTTTGCTTTGAGAAAATCCACATTGGACGAAATGCATCAGCAATAACTACAGTTTTCCTATTGTCATTTATATTTATAAATATATTGATCCACATAGAAAAGTATCCCTAAGATCAGTTGATCCAAGCCTTGTGAGGGAAACTGGTGAGAGGAAACTGTTCAGAAGTCACTGGCCTTGTTTAAAAAATTGATCAAGCCAGATTGTTATCTCTCTCTCAGAGACTGTAACTAAGGTCCACTCAGCATAGTTGCAGTATAAATAACAGAGTAGGTGTCTGTAATAGGGTTTGACTAGCTTCTCTGGAAGATGGGTGTGCTCAGAAATGAGTAGTAGCCAGTCATCATTACACACAAATGAACCAAACTAAGCTATTTGTAAAGCATTGAAAGATAACGCTACCAAGCTCAGTTACAGCTCTCTGATGATTGCATCATCTACTGGCCTGTGCATTGTCGTTTATTGTTTTAGAAATAGTTGTAATCAAGCTTAGATGAATATCTTTTCTTAGATATTAAGCTTAGATGAATATCTTTTCTTAGATGTTAAGCTTAGATGAATACTTTCCTTAGATGTAAAGCTTAGATGAATACTTTTTTTAGATGCTAAGCTTAGATGAATACTTTTCTTAGAGGCTAAGCTTAGATGAATTCTTTTCTTAGATGCTAAGCTTAGATGAATACTTTTCTTAGATGTTAAGCTTAGATGAATACTTTTCTTAGATGCTAAGCTTAGATGAATTCTTTTCTTAGATGCTAAGCTTAGATGAATACTTTTCTTAGAGGCTAAGCTTAGATGAATTCTTTTCTTAGATGCTAAGCTTAGATGAATTCTTTTCTTAGATGCTGTTTAGATGAATACTTTTCTTAGATGCTAAGCTTAGATGAATACTTTTCTTAGATGTTAAGCTTAGATGAATACTTTTCTTAGATGCTAAGCTTAGATGAATACTTTTCTTAGAGGCTAAGCTTAGATGAATTCTTTTCTTAGAGGCTAAGCTTAGATGAATTCTTTTCTTAGATGCTAAGCTTAGATGAATACTTTTCTTAGATGTTAAGCTTAGATGAATTCTTTTCTTAGATGCTAAGCTTAGATGAATTCTTTTCTTAGATGCTAAGCTTAGATGAATTCTTTTCTTAGATGCTAAGCTTAGATGAATTCTTTTCTTAGAGGCTAAGCTTAGATGAATTCTTTTCTTAGATGCTAAGCTTAGATGAATACTTTTCAGTTGTAATTGTGATAGAGTTGGTGAGTAAAACAATATATTTTGATTTGTCGGAAAGTTCCACTCATATTTTGAAATATTTTATGATTGAAAAGAATTTATGTAAGTGTAAGATAAAATTTGTCACAAGTATTTCTAAAACAACAAAACACTAATTACCTGTAATAAGTGTCACAAGAAATGCATAGGAGAAACCTCCAGAATTTGAATAAATGGCTAATGGCATAAAATTGGAAATTGGATGAGCTGTAAAAAACCATTTAGGCTATCAATCACTTTTCAACTCCAGTTGAGGTTATTGTATTTGCCTTTTCGGAAATGAATTTGTCTATTCCTGCTCAGTTAGAGGCTACTAGTAGGGCAGACTGGAAACTCTTTCTTTGGTTGGTAACCAGTCTAGAACAAGAAAAATGCTGAAAATTCAAAACCATCCCAAAAAGGATGCATTCTCTCAAGTCATCTTGTCTTAGACATACTACTTCTGTTGCACCTGGATCATGGGGCTCATGTTGTGATTTGAGATATATATATATATATATATATATATATATATATATATATATATATATATATATATATGCCATTCACAGACTGTTTCACTGTGTCACAGCTCAACAGTGTGGCTAGACATCCACTTGCCTGAAAAACCAGCATGAGTTGGAGATTTTTCCTCTAAGTTATTGGCTCTCAGCAGAGAGAAAGGTGAATTTTTACATATTTATTTTGAATAAATATGCCAGTCACTCAGAGTGCTTAATTCATAGAAAAGCTTTGCATTATCAGCAGTATCACTGTTTACAAATTTGTGCTTTCTCTCTAAAGTGCTCGACCCCAAAATATTTTGGGGGGCATATATATATATATATATATATTGTCATCCATAGACAGACTGTTTCGCTGTATCACAGCTCATTAGTGTGGCTAGACATCCAATTGCCTCAAGCCAGGATTGAAAGCCAACTGATTTGGCATCAGTCAGAGATGTTTCCCCTAAGCTATCAGCTTTCAGCAGAGAGGAAGGTGAATCTTTACATATTTATTTTGAATAAACATGCCACTGAATCAGAGTGCTTGATTCATAGAAAAGAATATATATATATATATATATATATATATATATATATATATATATATATATATATATATAAAGAAATATAGTCTTAAGGTGTGCTATATTTATGGGATAAAGTGCTCAATATCAGAGATAGAGCGTGTGTAAATATAAAAGTGAAAACATAGAAGTCAACACTTAGAGGTGACAGTCTGTTTCATGCTATATGCAATCGTCAGGCCACATATATATATATATATATATATATATATATATATATATATATATGTGCATGTGTGTGTGTGTGCAAAAAAGAATTATTATATAATTGTATTCCTGACACTTCATTTACATTCAGACCATTGTCCTCATCTTTGCTGTTGTTATCACAACGTTTTGTGAAACTAATGGAGAAGGAAGAATACTGGAGGGTTACATTTCTGAAAGTATTTGTGCATATACTAAGCTATGAGGATCTCAATAGGAGGCCTAGCATAGAAATAAATATAACATGGGAGCCACTAACAAAGATAGAAAGACAGGTGGCAGCAAGTCTTCAATAGAGCAGCAGTCAAGTCATAAAAAGCTGCAAGAGCAGCAGTAAAAGGACTTGCAGATTAGGTTTAAGTTCAGCACAGAATGCACAGTCATCAGTAAATGGATGAGCCCGAAATGCAATTTGCAGGTTGGGGACACTAAAATCAGGCGTGTGCTGAAGTTAAAATATCTGGAAAGTGTTTTGATGGGAGATGGTAGGTGTGATGCTATGATCAGAAGATGGATTGGGATGACCAAAGATGTATTTCAAAAGCTGGACAGAGTACTGCATGACACAAGGCTTTCTTTGGTAATAAAGAAAAGAATACTGAGCTGTTACGTGACATCTGTCCTCCTATATGGCAGCAAATGTTGGATGGTCTCCTCAAAAATGTCAAAGAGACTCGAGGCAACAGAGATGTGGTTCTACAGAAGGATGCTAAGGATATCAAGGAGCAAGCATGGGAGCAACGCTGAGGTTTTGGAAAGGATGCAAACAAGGAGTAAGCTTATACTTAACAAAAGGAAGAGGCAGATGAAATTTCTGGGACACGTAATGAGGAAGGAGGGCCTGGAGAATCTGATACTCACAGGTCGAATAGAGGGAAAAAGAGACAAAGGAAAGCAATACATGACATACATGGCAGGCTTAAGGAAGTGGATGGCAGAACGTGGTCTGGGGGAGTTGGCACAAATTTATTGAGAGCTACAAGGGATAGGGGGAAGGGGAGAGCCATGATTACCTATGTCCTGAAAGAACATGGCACATAAAAAGAAAGAAAAGAACAGAGAATTGTCTTATGAGACTGTAGCCTCATGGATTAAAAGCATTGGTTCATGAATTTGGTAACATAGTAATTGTGATTTGGGCTGGGCAGTATAGGCTTAAACTCACTTGAAATGGGTGATAAATAATAACTAGGGGAGATATCCCTAGACATGGACAATGAAACATGAACAGTCTACCCCTATAGATTAAATAAAGGGTTAAGTTTAGAATTCCCTGTAAGTTACTCAGATTGATAAGCACCTGATAACATCAACAAAGATGAGGACAATAGTCTGAATTTAAATAGTGTAAATAAATTTCTACTCACATAAAATCTGAGATGCAAAGAATTCTATTCCACACTGTCAGTTTATTCCTGAGTGAGAAACCCATATCTGCAAACTGTTTTGGTATCTGTTAATCTTAAACTGAAGATTAACATTGGTCATAAAACAGTGGTCAAATAACATATGACAAGATAATTTTTAAACAGTGGATATGATTTATTAAATAAATATGTCATTTATTCATTCTAATCATGACATACATACATCTATATGATAAATACATATTTCAGTGTGTCACTGTGTCACACTTTTTCAACTTTACTCCTAGAGGCTATAGCCCAACATATCATACTATTTGGGAATCAGGTTGACTGTGAGCAAATTAAAAACATTCTGGGCCAGATACAGGAATGCAATCCTGAAATTATGGATTCCCAAGTTTTCATTACTGTGATTGTTTTTGAATTCTAGCATCTTGACTTCTACTGATAAAAACAATTAAAGGGACACAACTCTCTAATTTTCAATAGCTGATGTTCAAATGAAAAAATTACTGTTCTCAAACTATAGTGTTTCAAAATAAAATTGTCTGTGTTTTCAACTTTATTTCTAGAGGCTGTATTCCAACATATCATACCATTTTCAAATCAGGCTGACTCCATGAGCAAATTAAAAACATTCTAGGTAGAAAGTTTGGATTCCCAAGTTTTAGTTACTGTGAGTGTTTTTGGTAATTTTTAACGTGATTTTTTGCGACAAATTTGTTTGTACAATAACAATTTTTATAACTTGAAAATACATTTGGGAATAATCAAAATTAATTGTGAAATCCAACAAAAGTCACCCAAGAAATAAAACTAATTTTTTGTATGGAAATTAAGGACCTACATACATCAAACTGTCTTTAAATTAAGTGCCGGCAGCAGAATTATCATTTTGAACTTTTAAAAGGTAAGCTTAAATATTAATGCAATACTTAAATGCAGCAATCAATTTTGAGTTCTACTGTAGTTTATTGTTGCCTATCACATCTACTCATCCATACCTATTGTGATGAAGGCCCAATCAAGAGCGCTCTGCAGAAACTAGCTTAAATGCCACCCAATATGGTGGCTTTTAAGCTTGTAAATATATATATATATATATATATATATATGCACATGAGCATAATCAACTGGTGGACTGTATTTGAATTTGGACTGAAACTGTATTAGTACTTTTTACTATTCTGTACATTACTTTCACTCATGTCTTGATGCAATTATATACATGTTTTTATCTGAAACATTGTCAGTTGAGAGAGGATGCAGAAAAGTTTTTGGTTAAACCAAGAAAGGATTCAAAAAAAAAAAATTCTGATATTTGGTCATCTTTTTTTCCTATTTTGCCCAGGAAATTTTCAACACTTGATCCTTATTAATTGTTGACTAAAAGTTAATAATATCTTGACAGAGAAAGAGTTTGACAGTTAACACTTCAGCAAAATATATAAGAACCTTGCTTACCTGGGCTGTTGCACTGAAATCTGTTATTCCACAATAAAAAGTTGACTCACTCATGTTCAAGTATATGTACATGAGCATTCTATATATGCAGTGGCCCTTCAGGATATTGGCAAGCATGGCTCTTCACTATTTCTTGTTCTTTGTAGCTCTTAATAAATTTTGACATCTCAACTAAATCCTGTTCTGCCATTCATTTGCATAAGCTCATTAGGTAGGTTATGCATTGTTTTCCTTTTGAATTCAATCTGTTTGTCCTGGGTATGATGATAAACTATATCTGGCAGCAAGGCCTCTTTTCATTTACAATAGAACCATAAATTTCTTATGCTTAATATTTTTTTAACCATTAAACAATTAAAACTATAATCTGAAATTGGAATGAAAGCAGTGGTAGCACCTACCCTGAATGTGGAATCCATCATAAGAATGTGGAATTAGTAAATACTAAACACTTCTAGTCCTGGGTATGATGATAAACTATATATGGCAGCAAGGCATCTGAACAGAAGGTTTTGAGGAACTTAACACTACATCTTAATTGTTGTTGTTCCCAGGTCCACCTCGAACCAAAATGGTAGCACATGTTAGGGTCCCAGCTATAGGTAAATAATTAACAATCAAACTGGAGTTAAACCACTATGAAAATGTAGAAATACATTTTTATAGCAAAGGTCCCAGCAATACATTTTTATATTAATAAAAATTACTAGCCATACATTTTTGTAAAAAAATGTTACCAGCAATACATTTTTATAAAAAAATAGGAAAGACAGTACCAGCAACACATTTTGTAAAAGAAAAATTGCCAGCAACATATTTTTATAAAAGATATTATTAATGCTCCCAAGAAAATTAAATTTTGGCATTAAATGACCTATGAAGAGTTGATGTGTCACTAAACAAACAAACCTTCAATCTGTCTTGTGACTATCAAATTTTTCAAGCCCTCTTTCCTCATTATGCACCCTAGAAATGTCAACTGTCTTTTTCTGATCTTAAGTATAAGCGTCCTTTTTGTTTTCACTTTCTTTAAAACCTTGTTATTGCTCCTATGTTCAGTCCATGATATTCTCAGCATCCTTCTGTAGAGCAATGGTTCTTTTGCTTCATGTCACTTCTTCATCTCTGGTGAGATTGTCCATACAGGAAGACTGATGTCATGTAACAGTTGTGTACCTTTTTCTAAAGAAATTTTCCTGTTTCTTAATACATTGCTTAGCTTTTGGAAGACATCTTTCACTATCTCACTGAGTGTGTGAAGTTCAATGTCAGACTTTCCATCCTCTGTTAAAACACTTCCCAGATATTTTAAGTGTTGTACTTGTTTGGTTTTGTTAGCTCTGATTTTAATGTGAATGTCAGGCCATTCCTTTTGATGGCAACTATTCATTCTCTCATTCTGCAATTGATGTTTAGTCCTTTCTTCTTGCTTTCCTTTACAACCTTTTGTAAGAATTCTTGTAGTTTCCTTTCTATGTCTGCTATCAATATTGTGGCATCTACATATCTTATGTTGGTAAGATTGTGGCCACCAACAATGAACCCTGGTAGAACTTTTAATTCTCTCAGAATCGACTTCACTGTATAGGTTGAATAAATCTGGTAAGAAGACATATCAATGTCTTACACCCTTTTCTATTTTTGTATATTTATTTAACTCATTTTCTATCTGTATGCAAGCAGTTTGCTGCTATTATAGTGTTGTAACCTAGGAAAGGTTACTGAATAAAATGAAGGTTGGTAATGAATGATAATACTTAGAACAAGAACAACAAATATAAGATTTTCCAGCGGCACATAGAAGTTATCAACTGCTAGAAGTGAGTTAAGTGAATTTCACAATGAATTTCCAACTCTAGACTGCATAGAGTATGCACTACTGTATTTATAGGAATGGGAACATACCTATCTGTAGGTATGCTACAACATAGAGATTCTTGGTTATTCTAATATCCTTCCCAAATATGTGAAGGCAGTTCTTTGTAATGTACTTTATTAAACACTTTTGCATAATCTATAAGACATAAGTATACATCCTTTTGCATTTGTATTATGAGCATAAAGTTGTTATTATCCATATCTTAAATTAGAGTGGATATATATCTTCTAACCAGAGTCATAATAGGGTTATGTCCTTCCTAAAACCTATTTGTCTCTCTGTATGTGCTATTGTTTTCGTTCCAGTCAGTGATCGCTTTAATCATTATCTCCATATCTTTGTAGATTACCTTTGACTGAGGATAGGCAGTAATAATAAAACCAGGAAAAACTTTCAGGATAAATCATTTTGACTTTGAGACAGAAATTAAATTCAGTTCCAGGGACTCTCACCCAAGTCTGCCAGTCAGCACCTCTCCCATTTTATTAAAAGTGGGGAGGGCTGGGATTAATACTCAATGCTGAGGTGTGCCCAGAGGATAAATGCTAAGAAGACTGGAAATGTTTTGTTCTCTGGTCTACCTCAAACTCTGGTTTATAACATATTGTGTTTGAGTGGGTGTTTTGTTAATACTTTTCAAATGGACAGATAAGGATACAGAGACAGCCTAGGGTAAAGAAAGACAGTTGGGGATAGGTAGAAACAAATAAGGATAAAGAGATGGATAAGCGTAGAAAGATTATTTGTGCATCTTTTCCAGTTACCATTTTGTGAATCTTCTCAGATTTTTATTTTGTGGATTTGTTCAGATTACCATTTTGTGGATCTTTTCAGATTACCATTTTGTCATTCTGTTCAGATTTCTTTTTTGTTGATCTGTTCAGTATCCCATTTTTTGGATCTATTCAGAATCCTGTTTTGTGGATCTTTTCAGATTAGCATTTTGTGGATTTTCATTTTGTGAACATAACACCTGGAATTAAAACTGATTGATGAGTCATCAGTTCTTTCCTTGCCCTCTTGGGCTGACTTGATTGTTTCAAATTAGTGAAAAGGTCTAAATTTGGCTTCTTTCATTTGTACATGCGACATGAGTCATGATTAGATTGATGAATTGATTTTTCAAAATTCATTTTTGTTAATTAATTCTTGGTAAATTTAAAAACACATGAATTTTTTTTTTTAGTAATTTTCTTTGCCTTATAAAAATTAATCTGGTGATTTTTAATCTTTCCCTCTTATTTGAAAAGTTATCAATTTTAATTGATCAAGTTCATATAAAGATATAACATTTTGAAGAGGTTAAATTGGATTTGAGCCAATTGTACAAAATCAAAATTTTATCGCATTTTTTTTACTTTTTAACTTTTTGTTACATTACAAATGTTATTTGGTGCAACTTGTCAATTCTGAAGGCAAAATCAATATCAGCAAGTGCATAAAAATCCACATGAATTATTTTTGTATTTTCCTTCAATTGCAAAATGAATATTTAAACAGTGAATGCAAATATATGCATTTTTGTTGCACCAAGTACACTATCATTGAAAAATACCTGTGGAAGTTATCAAGATAGTTCATGGAAAAAAATTGGAGAATAGGAATACTATGATATCTTTGCACTTACTGGATGAATCTGTTTGCTCTTTGTGCATTAAGGGTTAATATTGCAAATATGTTTTAATCCAAGATTGTATTTTTATATGTCATTTTTCTACTCCTTTCTGGTGGTCATACTATATACTAGTGTCAGAAATTGAAGATGGAATCATGATGAATGTTGTAGGATGTGCCATCACAAAAGAGTGGACACTCTTATCTATATTTATGTTAAGTATATACACAAATAACAAAAAATGAAAAAAAAAAGATAAAATCATGGAAAGTTATAAGATAAAATAAAAGATCATCATGAGTCTTATATGACTCTAATACCAGAACAGATAGACCAATAGAGTATAAAATAAGGATGCAAAATTAAATTCTGATGTTTGGCACTTTCATCAGATTTTGGGAAGTGAATCAGGATATATTAGTAGAGCATCATTAGTATATCGGAAGTGTGTTGATTGTTTAGGTAAAATATTTTGGAAAGGACCAAGTCCAAGAAATTCTAAGAAAATACCTGCCAGTATTAACATTTACCAGCCTGAATGTCCGAGAAATTTCATAAAGCACGTATTTTCTATGAAATTGCTTGGACATTCAGGCCAGTAAATGTTGATACTGTTTCTTATAAACAGTGCATTTACTTAAATATTTGTAAAAATAACGTATAAACAATGTGTATATTAATATATATATATATATATATATATATATATATATATATATATTTCTATACACATTTCAAAAATTAGATCAGTTAATCATGATAACTTTGTTTCAACCTTTCCATATCCTCAAGCAATATGATGATTTCATAATGCTTTATTATTCATATATGAATGCACAGCATGAAGTATAATAGAAGGGGAAGAGTAAAGCAAGAGTATTAAAATTGTTTTGGTAGGGGGAGTAAATAAAATGTACATACTTTCATCCAGTTTCATATGAATTCAAAAAGTACTTTTTAGTCTGTAAATATTGTAACATTATTTCAGATCTTTCATTTAGTATATTTTTAGGGTCTGGAAATGTTATTATTAATTTTTCCTCCTGGCACAGTTTGCAGATATTACTATTATTGATGTAAGGCTAAGCTGATCTTAATACTTTCTAGTTTACAATAGGATCTTATTTTTTCTTTTAATTCTCACACATGGCTGACTAGTTTGGTACAATTCCTATGGCTTTCTAGCCTGAATGATGACTTATGATTATATCATCTTTTCTTGAAGCTGCCTTCAGTACATCTCATATATATTTTGCTCTAGCTATTTATATCTTTTACTTTAGCTTTGTAAATTATTCTTTCTATTTTGCAAACTTCATGCAGTGGACATTTACCTTTATCTCTACAGTTATATGTTCCACTGTTAATGATATCTTGCTGCATGTTAGCTTTGATATTTTGTTTTTTATTGTAGTTTCCAAATTACTAATACAGCAATAGCTTAGTTTAACTGTATTTTTTTTTAAAGATCTTGTGTAATTCGGAATCTTTAGTGAAGTATTTGTTATGAATAATCAAGAAAGGTTTCCCCTTGTTTCGTTACTCTCCTCTTTGAGAGACCTATTTCTGTTTACTAGGACTATAAAAGAACACTATATGCAAACCTTGTATTCTCAGTTGAATAAAGCTTTCTTAAAGCCTACATCTGCGTACTTTTGTCATTACATTGTTTACTAGCAGTGGAGCCCGGTGTTGCAACAGTAAGAGATAGGTAAAGTATCGACTATCATAAAGACTGAAAAATAAAATTGACAGAGATTATTGTTTAAGGTTGATGGACACGCATGTCTTAATTAGTTTTTTTTGTTTTGTTTTTTTTTTACGAATTGGTTAAACCCAAACTCAAACAAAAACATTGTTTTCAATTGTTATGAGTCTATCGATTGAATAGAATTTTATTATAAACAATTGTCTTGTAAATGGAATTTTTAAAGCATTCTGAATGTAAAAATAAAGAAAAAAGTGTGCAAGACAATAAGAAACACTACCTGCCAAAAAAAAGTGAAGTTTTGTTGAAATCGGTTGAAAAATGTAGGAAATCCGATCCCATATATAAATGAACAAAACACACACACACACACACACACACACACACACACACTCACAAAAACAAAAAAAACAACCTGGGTTTTATAATAAGTATAACTCGATATGAGTTGTCCCCCTTTCATTCTGGCGAGTGATGCCTTAATCATGTTTTCAAATTGATTTTGTGCAAAAACAATTGTTTTTCCAATTTTTGGCACTGTCAGAACCACTGCAGGGTAATTTTACGTAGTCCTGTGAAGTTTTGTTGAAATCGGTTAAAAAATGTAGGAAATCCGATCCAATATATAAATGTACAGACACACACACACACACACACACACACACACAATCTGCATTTTATAATAAGTAAGATTAAGCAATCTAAAAAATATTTTCCCTATTTCACCTCTAAATTAAAAGAGGAGTTAAACCAAATAATATTATTCTTCATTTGTTGTTTTATTTGAGGTTTAAATTCCAGTTTGGTTTTATGCCCCTCTTCTTTTAAAGCCTTTTCATATTCTTTCTTTTTTTTTTTTTTTGAAAATTATTTTACAAAAAAATTTCTAGATAACCTACGCTCTATTTCTTTAGGGATGTGCTTTATTATACTCACAGGGTGGTTGGATACAACATTCACATATTTTAATTTAGTGTTGGGTTTCATGTATAGAAATACACTGCCAGTTTGTAGATTTAATTCTACATCTAAATATTGGACAACCTCTCTTGTTCATATTGACCTGTATTTCAAAGTTGAGGTTTTTGAAGAGCATGTTTCTTATATTATCTTTTACTGTTCTGTTGTCTGGCACTGTCATCAGCCTGTCATTCCTATACAGGCCGTGGTTGTTTATGTGTACTATTTTGTTGATTTTATATAAAATATATAGGCCCATTAATTCTGAAATCTCAGCACCATCAAATGAACCTTGTGGTTCATTGAAGTTACCCTTCTTTTTTATTTTTTAATCCAGGCTACTCTGTTGTGATTCACGGCAATGTAAAATTATATCTATTTGTTCAGGTGGTATATTGACAAAGCCCTTAGCAAAATCCAAAGCCTCAAGAAGTTCTTTTTCAGATATTGATGGATGAAAATTCTTGATGTCATATTTTTATTTAATATCTAAGATCTTCAGAGTCTGTGTATATTTCTGAGATGAGGTATTATGTACAGTATTTACATCAGTCGGACTATTGTCCTCATCTTTGTCGCCATCCGGTGAATGTTGGTTTACGGTATACAGATGTCTTGAACCCATGCTCTGTTCGAGATATTAGTACATCCAGGAATGGGAGTATGTTGTTGCTCTCTTTCTCCATTGTGAACTGTATCGAAGGTCTTACTGAGTTCACATGGTCCAGTAGAACCTGGACATCTTCCTGGTGTGGTCAGAGTATGAAGGTGTCATCTACATACCTTAACCATATAGTTGGCTTTAGAGATATAGATTCTAATGCCATTTCTTCAAAGTATTCCATGTATATATTTGCCATTGCTGGTGATAATGGCGAGCCCATTGCTAAGCCCTCATCCTGTCGATATATGTGTGATCCCATGGCGACAAAAATGAGGACAATAGTCTGACTAATGTAAATACTGTATCTAAGATCATATTTATAAAAATTTTTATTTGCCCATAAAACTAGAATGCAAATATCTGTGTTTGAGTCAGAGTTTGTATCTATGTTTTCTTCACAAATGCAAAATATTTATGCAATGTTTCCACCTTATAACTTAATTCATATATAAACAAATCATTGTATGCTACAAAAATGAAGGTTCCTTTCTTTTTTGCTTATTTGCTAGCATGCTCACTACTTCCAACCTGCACCCTGGAGTCTGAATTGCTAGCTTTTTAATTAGTTAATTATTTTTAATATTTATTATTATGCACCCATCCTTTTTTGTTTACTGGAGTAAAAACAATTAAAAGCAATCAGTAATTAAGAAGATAATTGCAGCAACTTGATATTATTGGCAATATAATGACTGGCTACTCATTTCTCAAGCACACCCATTTACTGGGGCTGCTAGCAAATCACTATTGCACATGCCTACTCAACCAACAGGGTCCACCTGTGGTTTATACTGCAGCTATATTGAGCAGACCTTAGTTACAATTTGGGGGAGTGAGTGCATAATCTGGCATATAATCTTTTTTGAATAAGGCCAGCACGCTCAAACCCTCAGACATGCTGACCTTTGATTTCATGCTAGCAAAACATTCCTTTCCAAATGGTTTGCATGGTAATTGTTTGGATGAATTCTCTGCTATGGTACCTAGACTTCATGAGCAAGGTCTCATAAATTTGAAATTTGGTTAGATGCAACCATAATTTCTATGCCAACAGTTTTTTTTCTCGCACTTCTCGCTTGTGTAACTTTCTTCAGGCTTCTTGCTTCTCAGTCAACTTTGATCTTCAAAAATTCAAATGCAATATCTATCATTATCTTCTGTTTTAATTCTTGTTCTTTTATTGTTCTCTTTCCTGGATAATGATTTCTTTTCCTCATATTCTATAACACTCAGTAACCCCTTGTGTCCTGGTGGCTTTATTGCCTTGCTTGAAATGGTTAATGTACATATATATATATATATATATATATATATATATATATATTTTCCTCTTTTGGAAGTGATGTCTGATGATCCAACGTCCTTTAAAAGGGCTCTGGTGAAATAAACTATTACAATGGAGCCTTAAAGTGGTCTGGTTTTCTTTAAATTATTAGCTCTGAATTTACATTGAGCTCTCAGGATTTCATCCTCCTTGGGACTACCCATATGGATTTTTTGTAACTTAAATATATATATATATATATATAAATTAATTTCTTGATGTACAGAACTTTATAATAGCAAGGAACAAGTGTAATTTCTTATTTAAATTTAAATTACAAGGCATATTGATGTAAATTTAATAACTAAAAACAACCAGTTTCATCCCAGCTTATCAAGTTTTATTCTGGGAATTAAAAAGACAAACAAAACCAGTTGTTTTCAGTTATTAAATTTACATCAATATGCATTGCAATTTAAATTTAAATAAAAAATTACATTTGTTCCTTGCTAATATATGCTTCATTGAAAATAACTGACAAGGTACACTTAAGTTTTTATTGTATTTTTCTTACTTGAGTATAAGAATTTGAATACTATTTACATTATTCAGACTATTGTTCTCATCTTTGTTGCCATATTTATTACAATGTTTTGGATGTTGCACGCTCCGGCCTTCTTCAGGTGGTTGGAATGTCGAACTGAACCCTTTATTTCGCTCAATGGGATAGACTGTTCTATTTCCACATGCCATGTTTTAATGGATGTCAGTTATCTCCTGTTAATTCCCCTCTCCAAGTTCTCCACTGCCCTAACCGGGTATTGAACTCACGCTCTTTGGGTCCTATCACTGGATCTAACTAATGCCTTTATCTACTGTGCCATGTGTCCTTGAGAAATATAGCCAGATACTGAAGAATTTGAATGTAGATATTTTTCCAATGATTATTTGTTCTGAGGACCTACAACAAATCTATTAGCTATTTTCAAGGATTTGGGTTGTGCTAATTCTTAAAGGTAGGTATATTTTTAATTCCTGAATACAACCTGTACATTAAGGCTGTGGTCATAACTAATGCTGTTAAGGGTAGTTTTTTTTATTATTATTTTGAGGGTTTCAATTATTTTGAAATGCTTTTTATAGTTTGAGGTGTGTGTTAAATTTTTGTTCTTGATACAAATACAATGATAATACAATAAAAACTTAACAGAACTACCTTGTCAGTTATTTTGAATGAAACATGTGAGAGTATAATGCTATAGCTTCATCACATTAGATGTTGCTGTAGCAGGTAGGATTTTTCTACAGAGTTGCTAGCCTTATGCCCAACTGGTTTTGAATTCAGAGTTGCCCTTCTCCTAGACTCATTGGAAATGGCTCGGGATCCTAGTCAGCTTTGCTATTAACTTCTCACCATGGGGAGAAGAAATGCACTCATACCTTTCCCAGGGTATTTGTCTAAAAGAGAACTCAATGGCCTTGGCTGGAATTTGAACATGATATGCCAATCCCACTTTCCGTACCAATAACTGTTACGCTATGTGCACATCCAGTGTTTTTATATATATATATATATATATATATATAAAGACATTTTATATGTTTATACATTCTTTTTATAGATACAAATATTTAAGTAAATGCTCTGCTTATAATAAACTTATAATATATGCTGATAATAATAGTAATAATAATAAATGTCTTAAAATAATTGTCGGACTTTGTCCATTTCATAATGTGTGATGTCATTTGTTTACATTTGGATATGCATCGAGCAGATATGAATGTATGAGAGAAAATCATGGAGAATTGTAGTTTAAAAACAGTAAAATTGACCTTGCTAACCAAAATACTCCTCTGTGGCTCAATCGGTAAAGCAAATCAGGCTATATGATGGTTCCGTATAGGATACAGGTTTGATTCCTGTTGAAGGATGCATATTTTCTATGAAAATTTCTCGGACATTCAGGCTGGTAAATGTTGTTAATACTATTTATTATAAGCAGAGAATTTACTTAAATACTTGCATCTATAAAAAGAATGTATAAACATAAAAAATGTCTTAAAATAATTGTTGGACTTTGTCCATTTCATTTTATATATATATATATATATATATATATATATATACATGCATATATATGTATATATATATATATACATACATATACATACATATACATGCATATATATATATATACATACATATACATGCATATATATATATATATATATATATACATATACATATGTATATGTATATATATATACATACATATGCATATATATATATATATATATATATATATATACATATACATGCATATATATATATATATATATATATACATACATATACATGCATATATATATATATATATATATATACATACATATACATGCATATATATATATATATATATACATACATAAACATGCATATATATATATATATATATATATACATACATATACATGCATATATATGTATATATATATATATATATATATATACATATATATATATGTATATATATATGAGATAACAATATATATTTTTACATATCAAGAACAGTATTGGGGAAATTGTATGACAAGGTGGAAAAAGTTTACTTGGGAAGTGTTTCATCCTTCAGGACCTCATTGGACTAAATTTGTTACATTGGTAGGACTACATATGCACACAACAGATAAAGGCACTCTTTAGGCATTTACGTCATAGTGAATTATTTTCTCCTCTGATCAGAGTAGCAATGTCAAAATCGTGATCAGTCTCATTACTAAATGAATTTGTCTCAATAAAAAAAAAAATTCTAAAATTTCTGGCACCCCTCTATCGTGTTCATGGATAGTCCTACCAACATAACAAACTAATCTGATGAAGTCCTGAAGGATGAAACACATCACAAGTAAACTTTTTCCACTTTGTCATATATATATATATATATATATATATATATATATATATATATATATATACTGACATTTGGAAAAACGTTTATGAAAGCATGTTTTGAAAGTAATAGCAGATAATGCATTTTGCCTCTATGGCTTCCTCAGATGGATAATGAAAAATGTGTTGTGTGTTTAAAATAATTAAATTTTATATAATTTTTCCCAAGACTAAAAAGAGAAAGCAAACGAGTAACTTTTGAAAATTCATTTAACATTTTATATTCTTCTAAAATCTTTTGTAACACACTGACATCTGTTGAAATCCTCACAGTATTTCATGAGTTAGTTCCCAGCCATTTCTGTTACTGTTTGTACTTTTTTAGTATTCAGGACTAGCAGGCTTCATCCACTCACTATCACGTCTCAAAGTAAGATATATTCACTACTTGAAATATTTGAAACAAAAATTTTAAATGAACATTTCATTCATAAATTGGCTTGTTATAGTTAAGGAAAGTTTTACAAATAGATGCCAACTTGTTGAAGGCCAAGTAAAATGCAAATTTCAAATACTTTTCTGCACTATATAAGACAATATTCTTAAACAACTATTTTTGATATGAAAATAAAAACAATCATTGAATAAAACACTAATGAAGGACAGTTAATTAATGAAATATACTTTTTTAAAATCAATATGAAAATTACTTAAACCTGAAGATTGATATCACCTAGAAGTAGATAATATATGATACAGATATTGAACTTTTAGTGTATAAATTACTATAGAGTTGGGGCTTTTTAACCCCAGAATTTGTTGGATAATTGTGCTCCAATTTCACATTTATTCATATAGATACTGTGATATAGGTTTCACTTAATTAGCTATTATGCTTCTCTAAATCTTCAGATGTTGAAGGTATAACTAATTCTAATTTCTATTTTCCCATCTTTACATTGTATTAATTTTATCTTATAAATTGTCCCCTGTTCTGTCACCCATGAGATAAAAATAATTGTTTGTATGGAAAATAAGGAACTACATACATCAAATCATCTTTAAATTAAGTGGCAGCAGAAGAATTATTGTTGAACTTTTAAAAGGTAAGCTTAAACATTAATTCAATACTTAAATGCAGTGATCAGTTTTGAGTTATATTTGTAGTTTATTGGTGCCAACCTTGTCTATCCCTCCCTACCAAGAGTCCTCCACAGAAGCTACCTTAAATGCCACTTGATAGTGTAGCTTTTAAGCTAGTTTATAATCAAAATTGCACTGCAATTTTTGATATGAAAGCAAAATAAGAGTTACTCCCCTTAAACCATGAAAGCAATGATAACGGCTAGTATACTATATTAATATATATTTTTAAGCTTGCATAATCTGGCAACCTTGAATCTAAGCTCAATAAAAGTTGTTCCCTGTGCCTAACTTTTCTAGGGCATTTCAATGAGCTATGAATCATTGAAATTGGACCAATGGGAGTGGAAGAGTTGCTTGGGGACACACACACGCACAAACACACACACACACATAAACTGTACTTTATATATAAGAAGTGTCTGAGTTTTGAGATGGCAATCTTTCAGAATCAGTAGAAAATAAATTAAAGAATTGTTTTTATCCATGCGTTCTCTATCTCAACAGTATATAATAGATTTAGGCATGTAATCCCAACAGAGTTATAACTTATTGACATTTGGAAAAATGCTCATGAAAGTATGTTTTGAATATATATATATATATATATATATATATATATATATGTAGGCAAAAACAAAGATAATGTTTTGCAAAATAAACAAGCAACCAGGGTATTTTAAAACAATTAGTCTTTGTAATTAAAAAATGCTCAATAACAAGAGACAGAGAATTAAGGCCCACTTATCTTGTCAATGCACTTAATACATTAGTAAATATTAATCAAACAGATTGAACATTGTACAATGAAAATTTCAGATGAAAATTCAATTGATTATGTGTCAGGCTTTCTACATATGTTATATGTCTGTTTGTCTGTCTGTCTGTCTTTCACAGAAAATATCCATCCTCAGGCCAGTAAATGTTGTTTAATACTGTTTATTATAAACAGAGCATTTACTTAAATATTTGTATCTATAAAAAGAATGTTAAATATAAAAATGTCTTATAATTAAATATATACTAATAAATAAAATGAAATCTTGAGTTATCTATCCCTACTTGGATTTTCACAGAGATTGTATTAGCTTGGAAAGGGGCTTGATAATAACATTTTTAGAATTTACTCTCATGCCCACTGACAAGTTGATACAATTTCTACAAAATCAAAGTTAGATAAGTGGAGATTCAATTTTATTATATATATATATATATATATATATATAAAGAGAGAGAGAGAAAGAAAGAGAGTCTGCCAAAAAATATACATATACACTTCAAGAAAGGAAAAACTTGTCTTTCATAGTTTTATCAAATTGTGATAACACTCTTCACTATAGTATTTTCCTGACAGATGGCATTACCCTCATGGCTATATCACCAACAAGTTCTAAAGGAAGATGTGTATTACAGAAATCCAACTATACAGGCCTTAGACAAGAGATTAAAAATGCATGTGCAGCAATATCACTGGACACTTTGTCTAACATTGCCCAAGCAGTAGTTTGCTGTACTAATAAATGTCTGGAAACTAAAGGTGCGTGCATATATATATATATATATATATATATATATATGTAGCTGGCCACTCGTATTTGAGGATATTTTTGTGCTTGCTCAACACCCACAGAATCAACCTGTGGTCTATACTGCAACTATGCTGAGCAGACCTTAATTACAGTTTCTGGGAGAGAGTGTGTTATCTAGTGTGATCAACAATTTGAACAAAGCCAGCATGCTCAAGCCCTCAGCCATGATGACTTGTGGCTTTGTGCTAGCACAGCTATCGATGGCCCTCAAGAGTTCCATCTACCCAGGTTTCACTCACAAGGCTTGGGTCAACCCATAGGATGATTTTCAGGCACTTTCCAAAGGTGCTGCATGCTGGGATCAACCTCCATCCATTCTGATAACATCAGGGAGTTTCCTTCCTGACAATTCAACCATAGTAAGATTTGAACCCAGGTCTCATGGTCAGAAAGTAAACGTTCTAACCACTCAGCCATGAACCCATAAATATATATATATATATATATATATATATATGCACACACACACACATATATATATATATATATATATATATATATATATATATATATACATACACCATATATACTCATGTATCATGTGACTTTTGAAGACCTAATTTTGAAGCTAATTTTAAGGGGGTCACATCATACACAAGATATAAAATTAGCCTATGTACTTCTGGCCCTGGCCATGCTGTTGACCAAACTATATATCCATTTACTGTAGCCAAATTAGCTTCAAAATAAGATCTTCAAAGATTCCATGATAGGTGAATATATATGCTATATATATAGTGTGTGAAACTGATAGATAGATATATTTCCTTAGCTTGATGTCTAATCAGTTAAATTTTTATCTGAAACTTTCATTGTATAATGTTCCATCAAAGAAGCAAAGTATGTTGAAAAATAAATGTTTACTGTATAAAGTAAATGTTTTTTCATTATTAGTCTACAAGTACACTATTAGGCTATGGACTTATTGATGCACCCATGTATATAATTCACTGAGAAAAATAAAACCATACCTATCTTAATGAATAAACAATAACAATGATAGTATTAAATTCAAATTAGAATAAAGATATTGGTTAATCTGTCTCTCATATTTCTTTTATCTGATTCCTGTTGCCTTTTGTCTCAACCACTAGATTTCTATTCTATAATAATAATCCAAATATGGCCATCTTTTCGTGCAGCTGGCTAATCTCTGTTGCAGACACTAGCTCAGGCACATTTGTGTTTATTCAACACTCACAGCCCCAACCTGCTGTTTATACTTCAACTATGCTGGACATACTTATTCTGGCTTGAATAGTATATGATTTTTTTTTAAATAAGCAACTAATTTATAAGTGACTGCTCAAAATTGATGAGAAAGAAAGCAACAAATATAGAATTAAAGAGGCTTTCAGCCATATCATGTTGAAACACTGTTTCTTATTTGATCACTGAAATTAAGCAATGTTGAACTTGGTTAGTACTTATGTGGGTAACTGCTTGGGAATACCAGGTGGTGGAAGCTTGTATGTGCAGATGTTGTAATGGATAACTGCTCTGACTGAGAAACCAAAGAGCCATGTTCAAATTCCTTTTCAGTTACATTACATTCACTTATGTGCAAAAATACCCTTAGGAAAGGTGTGAATCCACGTCTTCTCTCCCTGCTTAAATAGTAAGACTTGTATCAGAAAATCATTATTATCTCAAAAAAATTTTTATAATCCAAAAACATGTTTTGGCCTTGAATATCCTTAAAAGATTGATAAGTCATAAAAAAAAAACAATCAATCAATACAATTAAAGAATAACCTTTCATGGGAAGGTGCTGAAAAGTTCTCAGATTTACCAATGGAGGATTTCAAATAAAATTCTGATGTTTGGTCATCAAATTTTGAGTTGGGAATATGAGCAGAAAAATTTAATCAGTTAAAATTAAATATAATTAGTATTTCTTTGAAAAAAAATTCTTATTATCTCAACAAACATTCTTACAGTCTAAAGAAATTCTCTAGCTTTGAATAACCTGGAAAAGATTGATTTGGTTGTTTTGTTTGTTTAACAACATATCAACTTCTTATGGGTGACTTAATGACAAAATTTTATTTTCTTGTGACCTTTAGTAAATTTTTCTTTTTTCAAAAAATGTATTGCAGGTAATTTTTTTTTTTTGCTGGTATTTTTTTCTAATGTATTTTTATATTTTCATGTTTTGACCCCAGTTTGGGGGTTTCACTATTTCGTCATAGCTGGGAGCCCAAACAGGTGCTACCACCCTGGGTCAGAGTGAACCTGGGAATAACAGCAATTAAGAGGTGGTTCCATACTCTTCAAACCTCCTGATCAGATGCCTTACTGCCGGATGTAGTTAATCATCATACCCAGGATGGCAAAAAGTTGATAAGCTATAAAAAATAAATTGATCAATGTCATTTTGAAACTTGTTGATTCCCTATTTCTATTCTTTGCTGTTTTACAATCACGATCATGAATCCCATAACCCTTTAGGGTCATAAGGGCTCCACACATACTGCAGTAGCAGTGAAGTGTCGTGGGCATGACAGTCTGATAGAGTGCTCAACCCTCTCCTGGCTGGTTTGAAGTCAGAGTTTTCCTTCTAGACTAACCACCAACCAGGGCTACTCCCACTGTGTCTAAAAAAAAATGGTGGTCTGATAGTTGCGATAAAAAGGAATAAAAAATTAAAATAAAGACATAATGTAAAAAAATAAATAAAATAGTTGCAAGTTCATACCAAGTGGAATTCATATATACAATATATCACTAAAGATGCTAGTAAAATGGTTAGTAACTCGTACTGCTCCAATATGTACCTGACTCCCCTTACTATGCCCTATCTTTACAAGAGTCAGAGTCAGAAATACATTTTTGAGAAAATATTTTTATCAGCAATACTTTTATGAAGGAAAAATTATTACGACCAATATATTTTTGAAGAAAGAGTTATTACCAGCAATATGGTTTTGAAGGAAAATATTATCAGAGATACAATTTTGAAGGAAAAATTATTACCAACAATGTTTTTTGAAGGAAAAATTATTACCAACAATGCTTTTTTGAAGGAAAAATTATTATCAGCAAATTATTACAAACAAAATATTACCAGCAATACATTTTTGAAAAAAAATATATTACCAGCAATACATTTTTTGGAAAAATATTACCGGCTATACATTTTTTGAAAAAAATTTTACCTGCAATAGATTTTTGAAGGAAAAATATTACCAGCAATACATTTTAAAAAAAAAAAATTACCAGCAATAAAAATTTTCTCAGCATTGAGTTTGATATGCTGTAAAACAAAACAATGAAACCAAACAAAACCCACTTTAAGCCCCTTTTCCCCACAGGCAAATCCTCTCACTATTCTATCACTATTTTCATAGCAAAAATCCTGATGAGCTGTACTCCTTACTTCAACCAGTTCAGACCTTCACAGCTAAGACCTGCTATGTCAGCATACTTTATCTGACTTGAAAAGTACATAATTTTTTAAAAATAAGCAACTAATTTATAATGGGACAAATCAGTCCCATTCTCTTTGTATTTCATTAGTAGGAAGTAAGTTTCACTCGGACAGCTTCTTTCCAAGAACAGCCACTTTTGTTAAATAATATTTTTAGAGGAAGTGTATCTCTGTTTGAACTTCCTGATTTTGACCTTCGAATAGAATGAGAGTGATAGAAAGGATTTTTGGTGAGTTGTTTCTTAACCATCAACTAATGTAGCTGTGTTTGCTTTTGAGTCTGAAATGGCTCCCTGATGGAGGAAAGTAACCCCACTGGATAGGTAGAACATGTTGACATGAAAGTTAATAAAATAATTAAGTGAAACAACCTTTGTTGCAATTCTTTTATCCCTGGAGCCAAAAACATTTTGCTACCCAGCTTGAAGAAGACAAGAGAAGAGAAAAGCTATGCAACATAGGCTCAATTTGGCACCAATGACCAAGACCTCCCCAGCACGAGTGGGCTATGCAATACTTTGTGAAAGAGACTCCCAAGTGAATGCTTTCCTGATCACTATAATCTTAACCTCTTCAAGATAAGATTTAACTGTTATCTTTATCAGATATCCTCATCAACTGCATTTCTTACCTCCTCGGGTTATGTTCATACAATAACCTTATTCAGTCATCCTCTACTTTGAGTGGCTCTTTGGCCTTGTAATCGGTGAACAATTAGCAAAAAAACAAATATAGATAGCAAAGAGGTTTATGTTACCATTAGTAACAGATGGTTTTCTTCTCGTATTTTGCTTACTAGAAATAATCAGATGGAAACAGTATACAAAAGCAAAAGTAACATTGAATTACTAGCAAAACAAAATATAATATGCGTTATCATGGACTACTTCTTTGTTGTTTCTTCTTTCACCTGCTTCCCTTACTATGACAGTATTAAATATCAACGTGTCAAGCCAACCTAGCTTTTCCTTTGTTGCAATTAAGGCTTATCATTTTACAGTGACTGATATGATTAATTGGAGTTTATATTACAGGTTTTTTCAGTTTAATGTTTCACTAACTTCCTAGGCATGTGGATTATTTCCCTTTTATTAACTTTCTGATGTAATGGAATAACCTGTTACCCCCATGAGTGACTACACTATAGGTAGTAACTGCCAATAAGTATCTGTAAGTCAACGGACTACAGAGACTAGTTGGAATTTTTTCCGCCTGTGCTGGTCAAACTTTCTGCCTTCGAGCAGAGAGGATGCCCAGATAGGGCTCTACTGAAGGGCAGAGTCTCATCTCAGGAAACAGTTATGCGACCCCATTTTATATAGGATCTACAGGAATTTTTGGCTGAGTCTGCGGGCTAAGATGCCCCACATTAAACTCGGCCTTGTGCCACATCTGATTGCGTGTGTGTGTGTGGGGGGGGGGGGTAAATGCACTAGCTGGAATCTGTTCCAGCTGTGCTGTTGAACTCTCTGCCTTCAGGTAGAGAGGAACCTGGATGAGGCTAGACAAACCCAAACCCATTTATGCAAGGTTTACAGGGAATTTTTGGCCAAGCCTATGGTCTTGGAATGTTCCGCATTAATCTCAGCCTTGTGCTACATCCTGCCTTGTGGGGGTGGGGGTAAATATCAACTAGCTGGAATATGTTGAGTACAACTCAGACTTATGTGAGAACTACCAACCTTCCAATAGTAGCACTCACTACTGGATTGATTTGCGATGACCTTGTGCATAACTGTTACCTTTATTCTTATTGTACTGGTTTTACAATAAACCCTTACTTATTTTATCCACCTTGTTTTTCAAGTATATATTCCTATTGGCACGGAATATAACACTTTCTCACTCCTGTCAGTTGGTATAAGTAGACAGGTCAGTATTTGCTTTTCATCATAAAATATTTTGCATATTTGTTTATATGTTTCAAAAATACATTTCCAAAATATCAATAATGAAACTGTAATAAATTATTGTATTTTTTTATATTTTCTTGTACTTTGCAATGATTACCATCTTTGGATCACGCACAATCTTTGTCATAGTGTATTTGGAATTAAACCTCCACTTAACATAATATTTGTCCTCTGCATACAACCTCAAAGGAAGAGTGGTAGG
>CAHIKZ030001181.1:702500-717500 GCA_903632075.3 Acanthosepion pharaonis
TGAGAAACACCACTTCTACTGCGACTGCAGTGCATTTGGTGCCCTTATGACCTTGATGGGTCACAGGATTCATTATCGTGATCATGGTCAAGCACCAGTCCAAAAGGTTTGAATAAGGAGGGTCCTCACTAAGATCTACAAGATTAATTCAAAGTCATTTTTAACGATTGATCTAAGAAAGCTGTTGTATATAGCTGACAATTTAGATATTTTGTTAAGCACCTTATGTTGCATGCATATGAAAGTCTCAATTGTATGCTGCTATTTAAAAACATGATTTGAGTTTTCAGGTTAATGTTCTGGTTTTGTAGAAACTTGTGATGTTGAGCAAAAGGGAGCAGCTAATTTCATTTCATTATACAGTTGAAATATCTTGTGTGTTTGAATAACATTAATAATTCTAAGAGAGTTGATCTTCCTAAAAAAAAAAAAAAAAAGATAATCATATCATTACTTAGTATTATTGATTTGGGAAATAGGTTATGTTTTCATCTTTTTCTGATGGATGTTATTTCCTTCCAAAATATCCAGGTATTTGTAGCTTTTCTCCCTGCTGAGTGTCCAGATTGGGTAATTAAATTCCTCTTTTTTTTTTTTCTCCAAATAAACCTCTCCCACCCACTTATTTATTAATAGCATAACACATTTCTCAGTGCCAAGTTCCATTCCTACATCTTGGATAAAAATCTGACAGTTTCCATAAGCATTTGCAATTCCTCTTCTTTTTTTTGCTCAATTTTTTAAGGTTATCCATGAACACAAGGTGCTTGCATCTTGTGACTTTGTGAAACAGCAACCTCCATTGCATATTTCTGATATATATATTTCCACAATATTGCCACTGTGATGAATAGTTGTGTAGTATTTGGCCATGCTAAAGTATCACTGACAAACTTCTCAATAAATAACAAGAAAAGGAGGAAAAATGAACAGGGAAAAAATAATACTCAGCAAACAATATATATATATATATATATATATATATATAAATACGTAAGTCAAAAATTGGTAAAGCAATAGTAATAAGGCAAAAAGTTCATAAAGTAAGAATTATGTTCACATGCAAAAAGGATATAGTCAAGTGGTTATAGCGTTTCAAGACAAGGAAAAAACAAAAATATGGCAGATGAGGCTGAGAATTGTCCATTTTTATTGGTTAGGAAGAAATTTCAGCATGCATCTGTAAGATTTGTTTATAAATTCTGGTAGGTTATGCTTTTAGCAGTCATTTCTTTGGGACTGGAACAATCGTGATAGTGAGTCTCCTTGGAAGATCACTGAAGTTAAGCAGCATCAAGCCTTGTCATTACTTAGATGGGAGACTACTTGGATACACTGGGTATCATAGGCAACCTCGTACTATATGTTTTGGTTTTAAATAACCTGCAATGGGTTGATGAGCCATAAAAAATGAATCAATCCTTGGGAGATAACTGAAGTTAAGCAGCATTGAGCCTGGTCATTACTTAGATGAGAGACTACTTGGAGACACTGGGTATCATAGGCAACCTCGTACTATATGTTTTGGTTTTAAATAACCTGCAATGGGTTGATGAGCCATAAAAAATGAATCGATCCTTGCAAGATAACTATTTTTATTTTGACCTCTGCTAGTTACTGTCATATTCATCATCAGTATTCTGAGTGTATTGTAGTTGATTTATTTATTTTTATAATTTTGTAAATATAAATTTAATCATGTAAATAAATAATCTAACAAACTAAATAGTGTGTAACGTTTTGGCTGTTATTAAAATTCTAAGCATAGAATTTTAAAACAAACATTGCAAAGGAAGTTGACAGTATACAGTAATGATGCCAAGAGAAAAGACATCATTTGACACACTGGTTTTTTAAAGATTCAAAGGTTAAACTATGCCAACAGTTCTTATTTAATGCTAAAAGTTAAGCAGTTATCTGCTTTTCCTTTACTGAATGAGTGAACAAATAGTTCAGTATAGTTTTTATCTGAAAATTCTCTCATTTTATTTCATTTCTTAAGTACTGTATGGTTTGTGACCTTAAATAAATTCTGGTTACAAAATAATTACAATTTGTATGAAATATGATTTTCTGCAAATATAAAAAGAATTATTAATATTAAAAATAAAAGACAAATACTGATTTTAAAAAATTTACTGTTTGTACTAGATATTCCAGAATTACTCAAAGAAAAAGTTTACAAAATAAAATATAAAATTTAAATTCATTAAAAAGATTTCTAGAAAAAGTGACATTGAATAAAAACAGCTTTCAAATTAATTAAAATGTGTTGATTGAATTATTAATTATGAATAATTAATTATGGCAGATTACAAAATGGAGGTCGTTTTGTTTTATATCAGATTGTAAAATATTGTATAAATAAAAAAAACTAATAGAAAAAATTTCAGTTTTGTTTCAAATTTATTGTTGGTTGTGCTGACTTCAGCCAAGTAACATGGAAAAATACTAAACAGTCTTTGTTGCAAGGACAAACAATTTTAGTAACTATTTTAATGGTAGTATATTAATGATCTTGTAATTCTAAGAATTTTAAGAGTCAGTCTTTGCTGAATATATTCAGCCATTTTGAATATCTCAAGAAGCGGTTGTGCAGCATTGATGTAACTTGGCAACAAATAAGTCGGAACCTAACAGCACACAAATGAAAAAACACTCTCCTATGGAGTTACTTAGTCTGCATTTGCAATGATTGGTGTTCTATTGTTCGTTTTTTTTATTTGGTTGTTATTTTGGCAAAATATTATCTAATTCCAGGGCAGTCGGAGCTCTTTCACTCCTTTTGATCTCTTGCTTTTCCCAAAGCTAAAATCACTTTTGAAAGTGAGGCAATTTCAGACCATGGACGAGATTAAGGAGAATGTGATAAAGCCACTGATGCTGATACCAAAAAAGAACTTTCTAGACTGTTTTTAAAAAAAAAAGAAAAGGACACTGGAATAAGTGCATTAGGCCCCAAGATGTACCATTACTCTAAGAAGTGTTTTTTTGGGAGTTGAAGTGGGGAGGGGGGTGGTAAAAATGGATGGGTACTTTGCAGACTGAAATCATAGACCATTTTATTGTATATCTATATTAAAATCAAATCTTTTGGTCACAGCTACTCTTGAAATGGCAACATTTTTCTGAGTCATTTTTGAAAAAACTAGTCTTGCATAAAACCACAGAAGAAACTTTGATAACTGAAATGTGTAAAAGTCAAGTGACTTACCTGCTAACATTGGCTGTCTTCTTGAAAAAGCAAGCCAGCTAATTTTACCTCATTTTCATAGGAGAGTGCCTAATGTAGCAAGTGGGTTAGTCCATCTTGCTAGAATGGACCTGCCAAACACATTTGCATAAGTGGTCTCTATTCACCCATATATCTCTCTATTAAGTGACTCAGAATTAGTTTTAACTTGGTGGCTAAACTAGTCTACTTGTGTGTCAGACCACTTGCAAGCTAACCAATATTCTACAAAAATGTACCAGCAGAATTCTTCATTGCAACAAAATTCAATAGAATTAAGGCACTGATTTATTTTGAATCCATCTTCTCTTCTGAAAAAGCAATCAGTGTTGCTCCATTCTTGGTGGAGTCCATCTACATTAAGGAAAATCCACTTTAAAATAATGTTAGAATTACAAAACATGGAAAATATTCTATAGAGAGAAACAAAAAGTTATTTCCCCTTAGCCCAAACAACAAAAAAAATACCAATGAAAATTAGTTATAAATATTCACAAGAATGCAATCTTCAATCTTCCTCTTTTTGCTCTTTGAAGTTATAGTAACAAGACACGCAATTCAAAGCACATTCCAGACAGATAAGTTTATATTGTTTTTGTTACCCAGTCTTTTACAAGTAGATATATGTAAACCTTGTATTAAGAATTTTGAATATAAAATATATATATAAAAGTATTTTCATACAAATGTTTGCACTTTCATATATTTATGTTTTCATATGTTTCATATTCCTTAAACTAGATTTATGTTACATATTCCCGCATGACAATACAGAAAAATGAAAATAATAGTAAAAATGAAATAAGTTGTGACCTCCAGCATTCATCAGGTATTTGTCAATCCAGGTAACCTTGAAGGAATTTCAAACTGAACTCATTATTTATTCTACAGGAGTAGATTGTTCTCATTCCACTGTCCATGTCTTGGGATATCTTGTCTTGTTTTTATTTAGTACTGCTCAGTTATTTCTCATCCTATTTCCACTGAGTTTAAGTCTGCACTACCTGGCCCAAGGATTGAACTCACAATTTGATGTAATGGAATAACCAGTCATCCCCATAAATGATTACACTATAGGTAGTAAGTACCTATAAAGGCAACTGTCTACGAGAGACTGAGGAAGAGTGAGAGCGAGAAGACACAAGCATGTCCGACCTTTCACTTAGTGGCACTCACTACTAGATTGACCTATGTGTATAACTGTACCATATTTCATATTGTACTGGTTGTGTACAATAAACCTTTCTTCTACTATCCACCTGGTGTTAAGTATTTATTCCCTTGGCACGGAATATAACACACTTACTATGCAAAGTTAAAAAAATCAGCTCTTTAATCCTTTAGGCCAATGTTTCTCAACCGTTTTAAGCAATCACACACCTTTTAAAAGGCAAATTTTAAAAGGGTGTACATTTAAATGTTATGAAATTGTTATATAGGAATAAAGTGTCGCTGCCAACACTTGAGTTTGAACATAGATCACCAGTGAGCAAACACAAGCGATCCCATTATTGAATTAAGTAGACCCCATGATCCTAGAGGAAATGCATATATATAGGAAGTAGCTGATGGCAAACAATCACTATTTCTACTCTATCTTCTATTACTATATGGACTGCTATTCTCTACTCTATTCACTATACTATTTCTCTACATGGATTACTATTTGAGTGAGTATTATTATGCAAGTACTATTAGGACAAGTGCTACTCAAAGGCATCTGACAACGCATTGTTCAATGGTGTACTATAGTTGTGTCTGTGATTACAAAGTCTCTACTCCAATGAGCACAAAAGAAATAAAACCATAGATTTTTAAAAATACACACGCAAGTATGAACTTAGTTTATTTCAATGTTTCTATTCAAATATTTTTGCAGCTTATTTAGTGTGAAACCTGCGCCTTGTGTTTTTTTGCAATTTCTTCAATGTTTAGTCGAATGTGCGATAAGCAGACCCTCGTTTCTTCTTCAGTTGAACATAGTCTTTCTTGCTTCTTATTTTTGGTGTTATTTAGGGTCAAGAAGCCTAATTCACATAAATAAGAAATAGAAAATTGCAATAAAGCTGATAAAGCCTTTTTAGCTAATATGAGATATTCTTTTAGTATTTCCTTTGTATTTTACATATATATTTCAATCCTTTTGGATTGAAATATATATGTATGCCATGACAACATTAACACTTAAGAGGATTGTATGGCAAACTAGTGTGTCATGTAACACTAGTGTGCCAAGCCACAATTGTGTGTTACAGCACAGTGGTTGAGAATCACTGCTTTAGGCTATTATTCTGTAACTGTATAATACTATCAACAAAGATGAGGACAATAATCTGATTTTAAATAATGTTAATAAGGATAACTCCTCATCCCAGAAATTATGTTATATTGTAACAATAGTAAATAAAATTACTCAAATTTCCTTAATCATGTTGCTTGACTGAAATTACCACAATTGATCAAATGTTTTTCTTTTCATTTACAATACAACCATAAATTTCTCATGCTTAAGTTTATTAAGATGGGGGACAATTCTGCTAAATTACAACTTTAAAATTGCATACGTGTCATCAAAAAAAATTTAGCCATGCAGACAGATTGTCAAAATTAATTCCCAAGTACAAAGAACCACTGGAAGATATAGTGCTCGCCTCCCTTCAATCTGAAGGAGAATTAAAACCTACCCTTTGTAATATAGTAAGGAAAATTCCAGTGACACTTGAACAAATAAGACAAGAGGCTCTCCACACTGAGTATATCAAGCAAACAAAAGTGAAAATTTTTGAAAAGGACCAGCGAACTACGGACGTTTTCTCTATGTGATGTGACAAGGTGTTACTATACAGGGAATGCATCGTGATTCCATCAACACTCCAGAAATGTATTTTGAAAGATTTTCATGCTGACCGTCTAGGGAGTACTAAAATGAAAAGTTTGATGCGTAGCTATGTCTATTGCGAAAACATAGACAAAGATATAGAAAACGCTGTCAAATCATGTAAAGGTTGTGTCTTGGCAGCAAAGGCACCTCCTATGAAATTCAATCCCTGGCCCAAAACGGATCTACCTTAGTCTAGAATTCACATTGACTTTCCAAGCCCTCTAGAAGGATATTACTACCTCATTGTAGTCAACAGTTTCTTGAAGTGGCCCAAAATACACAGATGCAAAAACCCAACTACAGAAATTGCTATAAAATTTCTACATAAACTGTTTGTCAGATTCGGAGTAGTGGACACTTTAGTGTCCGATAATGGAAGTCAATTTACGTCTGGAGAATTTAGAGACTTCCGTGAAACATATCAGTTTGAACACATTACTACCACTCCATACCATCCAAAGTCTAATGGACAGGCAGAGAGATTTGTGGATACTTTGAAGAGAGCTTTGAAAAAAGCTAGGGCTACACTAACTGAAAAAGCCCTTCAACAATTTCTTCAAGTATACAGAATTATACCTAATAACAAAACACTAGCTTCACAGTCTCCAGCCAAGGTGATGTTTGCATGTCAGATATGGTCCATATACAATAAATTACTCCCAAAACTGACAAAGCCAAGAAGAACAAGCATCATACCTCCAAGACAATATAACCCCATAGAAAAAGTTTTTTCAGAATTTTCAAAAACAACAAATCTTTTGGGGAGATGGGTACGATCAAAAAAAAGAGTTGGGAACATGGCATATATTATAAAGGGTCCACAATTTATGCTTAAAAGACATCTCAACCAATTTAGGAAATGCCTAACTGATGAGGTTGATAGCAGGCTTCCTGAGCAAACAGTTATGGATGTCATATATGACACTTTTGATATTCCGACTCCTCTAGCAGCCCCCAAAATGCACCATTCTAAGAGAAAAAGGAAAGCAATTGATTTAATAGTTGTCAATCCTAAACGTAAAAGGTATTAAGACCACAAACAAATAAAAGTACTCAAAGTTGTTCTACTTTAAACTTGGTAAAACAAGTCAGCCAAGTTTTAAATACTTAACCAGTTTTAAAAAAAGAAACGCTTGTTTTCTCTATAAATTAAACAAGTCAAGGGGAGGAAAACCACTCAAAAGTTGGTAAACTTTCTATAAAAATATTCCTCAAGGTTAATTTTTGTGAAACATTTTTACAGCTACATTTACAGCCTCAGAACTTTAATATAAAAAAGGAAAAAAAAATTTTTTTTTTCTTCAGATTCCTGCAGAGTTAAGATTTTAGGAGTGGGGTATTATGGTGACCTATCTACATTAGAATGAACTCTTCCTTCTTCATAGATACTAACCTGCGAGACTTCCTAAGGGAGGCAGTCGGGACGCAGTGCAATCTGATAGTTCGAATGGACACTTCTATCTGCTGACTAATATAACACTCTTATTTTGTATATATGTTCTGTTATTTCAATACACTTTTTCAACCTACCTTCTTTTTTCCGTGTCTTTCTTTCTGGCCCCTAACAGGCCACAACAGATAATACATGTTACTTAAAGGGAAAATAATGATGACATAATCAAGATGTTGATTTTCCATGCTACTTTAAACAAAAGGTTAGGAAGGAAACACCCATCAATATGGAAATTAGTAAGCTTGAGAAATTTAGAATCCACATCACTTGATGATTTTGAACAATAGCAACAACTAAAATGGATATCCCATACAACTGGAAGAGAAAATAATGATACAATCAAGATGTTGATGTTCCACACTACCCCAAACAAAAAGCTAGGAAGAAAGCCCAATCAATACTGGAATGAGCAATAACAGCTACTGAACTTGAGATTTTCCTAAAAGCTTGTTTTGAAAGAAAGATTTTATAAATTTCAAGCGAAATTACTACTAATTGCTCAATCAATGAATGCCAAATGTTTCCTCATAAGGAAACGGTCAATATTACCATTACCATTTTTCAGAAAACCGTTTTAATACAAAGATTTTATAAATTTCAACTGACAGTCAACATTGGTTGTTCGTTCAGTGAATGCCAAATGTTTCCTTATAAGGAAAGATTTTATAAATTTAAGCTGACAGTCAATAAATGTCGAATGTTTCCTTGTAAGTAAATAGTTAATTTCACTTGAGCATTTAACTATGGGAAAATATTACTGACAAAAAGGTGCATATGTAATTTTCACTGTGTATGTATTTATGTTACCTTGAAAAAAAAGATTTTGTACTCTTAATAAAATTTATTCTCAAAATATGAGTTCAGTTAAGAAATGCCAAGCTTTGTTATTATAAATAGCTGCCATAATAACAGTAATATTTCACCTTTCACCTTGTGCGGATGAGTTTGCCCTTTATCTAAAACCTTATCATAAGAGATACCAGAAAAGAAAATTAATGAGAAATTTAAAAAGAAAAGATGAGAGAAATAGTGAAAAAGGAAGAATATGAAAGAAAGAGAAAGAGGTACAGACTAAGAAGGAGTAATGACAAGTGAAATTCTTTCTCTCAGTGGTCTTGGATGGTGTCATGACAAAAAGAAAGAAAAGGTCATATAAAGAGAGAGAGAGAGAGGAATACCAAGTGAAATTCTTTCTTTTGTCTCTTGGTGGTTCTGAACTGTGTCATGAGACAAAAAGAAAGAAAAGGTCACATATATATATATATATATATATATATATATATATAGAGAGAGAGAGAGAGGAGAGAGAGAGACTATGAGAGAGGAATGTTAAGCCAAATTCTTTCTCTCAGTGGTCTTGGACTGTGTCATGATACAAAAAGAAAGAAAAGGGTATATATATATATAGAGAGAGAGAGAGATAGAGAAATACAGAGTAAAATTCTTTCTCTTGGTGATTTTGAACTGTGTCATGATACAAAAAGAAAGAAAAGGGCATATATATATATATAGAGAGAGAGAGAGAGACAGACAGACAGACAGACAGACAGAGAAATACCAAGTGAAATTCTTTCTCTTGGTGGTCTTGAACTGTGTCATGGGACAAAAAGAAAGAAAAGGCATATAAAAATGGAGAGAAAGAGATACAGACTAAGAGGGAGAAATGCCAAGTCAAATTCTTCCTCTCAGTGGTCTTGGACTGTGTCATGAGAAAAAGAAAGAAAAGGGCATATAAAAAAAAAGAGAGAGTGAAAGAAAGAAAAATTAATGTGAAGGTGACCAGATTATTACACTCATCTTGCATTCTCAACATAACTTGCAATTTATTCAAACCCTCCCAGTGGTTGTCCTTTATGCCTTGTGGTTGCTGTCATCCCCCTCCTTGTGGGCAAAGAAGGTGATGGGTAGGTGAGGTTGAGCATGTTACTGTTGACATGTTATTAATTACTGTAGACTCACTCCTCTTCGTGTATTCATTGCAATGGACCTCCTTTTATGACATTAGTATTTTTTATGATTTTAAAAGCGTCTACAGATTTCCAGCTCTCCCAATATCACAATGCATCTTCTATGTGCTTTGGCCCTTCAGGACGTTGGCGATTATGGCTCTCCACAATTTCCTGTTCTTCGTAGCTTTTAAGAAATTTTGTCTTTTTTTTACTATCTCTCCTAAAACTTATTCTGCCATCCATTTCCTCAAACTCACTAAATAAGTTAATCATTGTTTCCTTCTATCCATCTTGCCTTCAGTCTAGTGAGTATCAAATTCTCCAAGCCCTCTTTCCTCATTATGTTCCCTAGAAATTTCAACTATCTCTTCCTGGTGTTAATTATAATTATCCTTTTTATTTCGGTTTTCTCAAAAATGTTGTTATTGTTCACATGTTTGATCCATGGTATTCTCAGCATCCTTATGTAGATCCACATTTCTGTTGCTTGAAATTTCTTCTTCATTTGTGAGGATATTGTCCAGCATTCACTGACATATTCTATAAAAGTTCAGTACTCTTCAAAAAGTTACTTTGCTTATTAAATAGAAAATTTACTTAATTTGTTTTTAATACATTTTAAAAATTTTGTTTTTTAAATCATAAATTTCAAATTATTTTTCATCATTTTGAAATATTAAAAAATGCTTCTGAGCATTTAAAAAATTTTCCTGCAGTTTAAAAGGTGTTTTCCGAGTGTTTAAAATATGTTTATGAGCATTTCAAAAGCATTTAAAGTGGATTTGAGGATTTAAGTAAGTACTTCTCATATGTTCAGAAAGTGCTTCTTCAGCATTTAAAATTGTTTTCTTAGAGCTTAAAAAGCATTTTCTGAATGTTTAAAGTGCTTTTGTACATTTCAAAAGTGTTTTTCTTGTGTTCATAAAGTGTTTCCTGAGTGTTTAAAGTTCTTTGAGGATTTACAAAAGTGCTTCTTGTGTTCAAAAAGTGTTTCCTCTGCAGTTAAAATTGTAAAAAGTGTTGTTTGAATATTTAAAGTGTTTTTGCGACTTTAAAAAAGGTTTCCTATGTATTCATAAAGTGCTTGAGAAGTGTTTCCTGAATTAAACACTCAGAAAAAAACCTGGAAATTGATTCAAAAGTTGAATTTGACAATAGCTGCCTTATGAGTTGAGATATCAATTTTTTTTTTTTTATATTTCATAAATAACTCAGCAACTTTCTCCATCTTGGTACAGATTGCTTCTTTTGGTTAAAAATGGCATCTTATGATCTTTAATGACCTCTGAAGACCTTGAATGACTTCTAAGGTCAAACCACACATAAACTATGTTATTACTTGAGGTCTTTTGGTTATCTATACAGAAAACTAGGTCTCTGAAACTTTCTACAAACACACACATGAAAAAAAACTTGTAATGTTTTGCATAGTAATATATATGTAATATATATATAATGTATATATGTAATATATGTAATATAGTAATATATATGCAAGTTTTGTTGAAAATGACTGCAAGTGTGGTTGAGTTTATACATAATTTCTCATGTGTTCATAATTTTTTTTCTTTTCATAACATAAATTATATAAAAATTGTTTGAATGTTTCCAAATGCTTTCGGCTGTACTTTTAACAATTATTAAGGATAAATTTTATTTTACTTTTAACTGAATATATGGATTATTTTATGTATGCATCTGGAATTATAGGAATGTTTTATTTTCCAAACATGGCCAGCACATTGTGGCCATGTTCATAGTTGATAGTATTATGTTGACTTTTTCATTTTTATTAATAATACTTCCATTATTTTTAGCCTTTTTTTACATGTGGATGATGCTTTTATATTTGTATTATCAACGAATACGTTACGGATAGAATTTTCCATGTGAGACCTAATTCAGCTATGGTCAGAGAGATGTAACGTCAGTTTTCTTGTTAAATGTGTTGTACATCCAATATAATTATGGACAAATTTGGATTTATGTCCTGAAAACAAAAAAATTATACAAACACAGCAGAAATTATCTAAAAAAAAATTGACCATTGCAGCTGTGCAGTCATTTTCAATGAAACTTGCATAAAATCTTGCCTAAAATATGCAATATATATATATATATATATATATATATATATATATATATATATATATATATATGGGGTGTTGATAGCAGTTTTAATATAAGCTGTTTGCATTAAATCTTTATTTTAGAGAGTGAGCCTGTATGTTTATTACTTTAAAAATTATACTGATTTTATATATATATATATATATATATATATATATATATATATATATATATATATATATATATATATATATCCAGGTAAGATGATAATGAATAGAGTGAAATCCTAACATTTGTAAAATTTAATTTAAAACATGGCTTAATACAAAGTAGGCAATATTATTTATTTTAGGATATTACATCGAAAACATGTCAAAATCACTACACAATTGCAGTCGTGTTTAAATAAGCATTGAAACACAACTGCAGTTGTGTAGTGATTCTAGTCTATTCTATCAATTCTATTCTATCCTAAAATAAATGTGTGTGTGTGTGTGTGTGTGTGTATGTATGTATATATGTTTTTTTTGTTGTGCATTTTTACAGTAAAGTTCACCCTGTACAAGGTCTTTAGAGGCATTGAATGTAGCCAGCCATTTGTTTTCACACCGGGAAGTTAATGTTAGATCAGTATGTATGTGTATATGTATGCACATACATGTGTGTTTGTATGTAAGTATGTAATATTATTTATCAGTAGATTGATGGTGTATCGATGGGTTCTCCTTTGGGTCCTGCTCTTGTTAATATCTTTGTCGGCTTTCATGAGGCATCTTTATTTTCCTGTATTGATTGTCCTCTTATGTATTATCATTATGTGGATGATACTTTTTGCCTCTTTAATAATGAGGCTGAAGCCCATTTATTTCTCACTTTATTAAACTCTGTTCACCCCTCACTTAAGTTTACTGTGGAAAAGGAGTCGAGTTGCTGTCTTTCCTTTTTGGATGTTCTTGTCCATAGGATTTCTGACAATTTTTTGACTTCTGTTTTTAAGAAAGCTACTTTTTCAGGACTCTATACATGTTGGGACATTTTTTGTCCCCAAAAACATAAGATTGATCTAATTAAGACCCTTACCTATAGGGCTATTATGATCTGTCTCGATGGCTTTCTCTGCAGGGAGATTGATTTTATTAAGATGACACTTTCCAAAAATTAATATCCTTGAGATGTTTTGGATGGTGTTATTCTTGATGTTATCATTAATTTTCATAGGGTTAAGCTGCATCTTGTTAAAAAATGTCCCATTTATTTGCATCTTCCCTTTATTGGTTCAGAGGGTGAGTCTTTGACTAGGCGAATTTCATTTGCAATCAACAGTTGTTATTTTTCTGCTAATGTTCGAGTAATATTTGTTACTCGACCTATTCTTTCTTCCATTTGCAAGGATGTCCTCCCCCCCTCCCCATCATGTTAACTCAGTTATTTACAAATATGAATGTAGTTGTGGACTCAGCTACATAGGGAGGACTTCTCAGTATTTGGATTTTAGGATAAAACAGCATTTACTTCCCAGAATTTTGAATCCGGACACTAGCAATAGTCAACTGGTTAATACATCTCGGTCATCTATTGCTCAACATATTATTAATAGCAGGAGCTGTGTTACCGACTTTAGCATGGACCGTTTCTCTATTTTGTCTTGGTCTCACTCTTTATATCATCTCAAAGTACTGGAGTCCTTATATATCAGTTCCCACAAGCCTTCCCTCTGTAAACAGAGGGATTGTTTGTTGGGTCTGAATATTATTGGTCTCTGGTTTTCCTTGATTTTTTTCCCACATTAGTCATCCTATAAATTAATTTACATGTTTGTCTTTTTAATTCCCAGAATAAAACTTGATAAGCTGGGACAAAACCGGTTGTTTTTAGTTATTAAATTTACACCAATATGCCTTGTAATTTAAATTTTAAATTACACTTGTTCCTAGCTATTTTATATATATATATATATATATATATATATATATATAGGGTGTGATGGGTAATTTGGCACCATTTTATATATTTAATTTTGCATATGCTTGTTTTTCATTTTTTCAATTGCAGAGTATATTAGAATCAGTTGGATACTGTCTGTGAGAAAAGGAGCACCATGACACAATTCCCTATGCCAGAAATTTGGAAATGGCATGCTATACTACTTGGAATTAGTGCCAGAGAATTTGGGTAGTAATCTGATGACAGTGCTAAGGATTTAGAAAGAGTTGCATGTGTCTAATGGTGATTACAAGGCACTCTGATTGTTCTAAGACAAAAAAAAACCCAAAGTGTCTTGAAAAGCTAGTGCTATCATGGGTCAAGAGAGTGGCTGCTGGAAGACCCTGTGTCTGGCAATTGGACTTTGCATCATGCCACATAAGCAGGAGAACCCAGTCATGGCTGTCAGACAATTTCTGCTGCCACAACACCCCTTACATCTGGCCACCTAACTCCCCAGACTGCAACCTCCTTAATTATTATGTGTGGGGTGCAGTTGAACAAGAGCCCAACAAAACTCCTTGGAACACCAAAGATGAACTGAAGGCAAGGATTATGGCAACATTAACCAACTTAAATGAGGAGACTGTCCAGAATAGTTGCAGGAGTATTCTGAAGTTGTCTGGAGGCCCTGGTTGAAGCCAATAGCGATTTTATTGAACAAATTTGCTCTTTAATATTTCAAGATATTTTTGCATAATTTTGGTAAATATATCTATTAAAAGAAGGTTTGTTATTTTAATTTTTGCATAATTTAGATGATAATTTATCCATCAAACCTAATATATGTATGTGTGTGTGTGTACATATGTGTATTCCTTATTGCTATTTTTGTTATATTTAGTAGATACAATTGAGCAGACAATCTCAATCTCTGTTTTTAAACAGTATAATGTTCAATTACTGGCCTGGGTCTTTGAAGAGTTTTTAACAAGGAGGATATATATATATATATATATATATATATATATATATATATATATATTTCAATTCCAGCTTGAGGCAATTGGATGACTAGCCACACTGATGAACTGTGATACAGCAAAACACTCTCTCTGTGAATGACAATATATATGTATATGGTGACAACAACACTGATATCACCAATAATTTTAACAAATTTGGATTTACACCTATGAAATGCCCACCACAGCAAAACAACCTCATTTCTTTTGAAAATAACTTAACAAATATAATCAACAATTTGAAAACAAAAGAATTCAACACTAATTTTTAAAAAAGCTTGAAAAATGTCAATAAATGATAAACCACTCAAAAAAATTATTCATAAAAGCAGATAAATCCAGGAAAATCTATAAAATGGAAACCAACAATTATGATAAACTAGTCAACAAAGAAGTTACTACATTTTACAAAAAGCACTAATAACAAAACAGAAAGTGATATAAACAAAGAAGCTAAATACATAAGA
>CAHIKZ030001181.1:727500-737500 GCA_903632075.3 Acanthosepion pharaonis
GTGATTATTTACCTTGGTATCAACTACTTAGATATAGGAATTTACAAAAGTACTTAAACTTTGTATTGCCAAGAGGTATGATTGAATATAAAAAATATCATTTTTATTTTAACCATATCAGCAAAACCAGAAGAATTCTTAGTTGAAATATTTCAATACATTAAAAAAATAATGCCACGTCTATCCAGTACGTACATGATCGTAATTCTCCACAGTGTATCTCATTAGTGAGACGTAAGTTCCACTTGAGTTGCTTCTTCCCACAAACAGCTGCTTTATGGAGCCAACTCCCAAGAGGACACTTTTCTGATCACAACAATCTCAACCTGTTCAAGTCTTGGGGTAACTGCTAATCCCCATAATCTGTGCTTCTTATTCTGTAACCCTCTACCTTGAGTAGTTCTTGGGCCTTATGCAGAGTGAACATCATTGTTAAAAAGAAAGAAAAAAATTTCCTTTAATTTATTATCTTCAAATTTCCATGATTTCATGGGAATAATAGTGGAGTGCTTTGTCTTCAGTTTTGAAATCTTAAGCCGCCTGCCGTGCAAAGATAGAGAGGCCAATCTTCCCTATTATTTAAACCATAGCTAGGAAAATAGATTGATTCATGCCTTTCCCAAGAGTATGAATGTAAAAGTGTATGCAACGGACTAGGCTAGGACTTGAACTCAATAACTTTTACACTGCCCTCATTTGTATTATATATATATATATATATATATATATATATATATATAGTTGATAGTCGATTCTCCCCGTTGATTTCGACGTATGAGGGTCAAGCAGATCAGTTTCCAGGAAACCGACAGCCCGACAACAACACATGAGATTTGATTATAGTGGTGAAGGCCTTGTGCAAGACCATCCACACTTTTTGAAGGGAAGAATACAGAGACCTGGTGCACTAAGTGCCACAAGGTTTCCAAACAACCCTCCACAGGTTTTGAATTCAGAGTTTTCCTTTTCCTAGACCAGTTGCCATCCAAGGCTATAGAACCCAGTCTGTCCTGCTATTTTACCCATAGCTGGAGGGAGAAGAAGAGGATTCATACCTTACCCAAGGGTATTAGCATGTAAGTGAATCTAATGGATTCGACTGGAATTCGAACTCGGCTCTGCAATTCCTCAATCCAAGCCACTATCCATTACTCCACTGTGCCTCCTATATATATATATATATATATATATATATATATATATATATATAAAAGCTTAAAAGCTGCCCTGTTGGAGAGAATTTAAGCTGGGTCCTGCAGAGGGCTCTTGATTGGGTCTTCATCACAATAGGTAGGAAAGAGTATGTGCGATAGGCAACAATAAACTACAGAAGAACTCAAAATTGATTGCTGCATTTAAGTATTCCATTAATATTTAAGCTTACCTTTTAAAAGTTCAATTATAATTATTTTGCCGCCACTTAATTTAAAAACAATTTGATGTATGTAGATCCTTACTTTCCATTCAAACAATTATTTTTATTTCATGAGTGACTTTTGCTGGATTTTGCAATTAATTTCGAAATATTCCCAAATTCATTTCCAAGTTATAAAAATTGTTATATGAAAAAAATCATGTAATCAATGAAAACAACTGCAGTAATGAAAACTTGGGAATCCAAAATTTCAGGATTGCAGGTCTGGATCTGGCCTGGAATGTTTTTTAGTTTTCTACCATAATCCTTACCTTCAGTTCATCTTTGGTCTTAGAAGGAGTTTCGTTGGTCTCTTTATCAACTGTGCCCCAGACATAATAATCAAGGGGGTTACAGTCTGGGGATTTAGGTGGTCAGATGTAAGGGATGATATGGTTGTAGTAATGGTCTGATAGCCAAGACTGGGTTGTCCTACTTGTGTGGCATGGTGCAGAGTCCTGTTGCTAGATATAGGATCCTCCAGCAGCCACCCTCTTGACCCAGGGCAGCACTACCTCCTCAAGTCATTTGATGTAGGCCTCCATGTTGAGCTTGAGGCCCTCACCAACAAATTTGGAAGCTCTTTTCCTGTCAGTATGATCAGAGGAAGTTTTCTAAGCTGCTGTACCTTTGTAATCACCATCAAACTCATCCAACTCTTTCTGAATCATCTACAGTGTCCTCACATTGACACCCAAACTCTGAAATGTTTGTATTGGAATGAATTGTGTCATGGTGCTTTTTTCTGGCAGATGGTGCCCAACTGACCCTACTATACTGTGCAGTTGACAGAATCAAAAGCAATCTCTATGTGCAAAATTAAAAATATAAAATGGCAACAATATACCCATTGCACCTTGCATACTCACTCACTCTCTCTCTCTCTCTCTCTCTCTCTCTCTCTCTATATATATATATATATATATATATATATATATATATATATATATATACTGGGTATAACAACAAAATTGTCCAATTGTTAGATTAAGCTCTGAGCCATTGTATCTTAGAAATGATTAAAGATATATTACTGGAATTCTCTGAGGTTTTTATAACTCTATTGGACTCTAAACAATAAGAATGTATAATTACATTCCAACCTTAACAGAAAAATCGTGATGAAATCAATCATAAATGAAAATGACATTCATCATTAATTAATCATTGCTAAGATTTGGAAGCTCATGAAGTATTGAAGTAAAGTTCAAATATATATATATTATTCCAGGATCATTTTACAACTTATTCAAGATGATCTTTGCCCTCTCTAACCTTCTAACTTTTTGTCCTGGAGTATCAAATTGCATCACAGGTTTCACATACTATTTCATTTTCAAGTCTTTTTTCACTGCTCCTTGAACCGTCATAGCTGAAACTCCTCTTTCACATGCCAAACATCTTATGGATTGAGTTGGATCTTTTCTAATTGATCTCTTTAGCTGAAATGAGGATCCCTCTTCCTGTTGTGACCTCCTGATCCAGTTTTCCTCTCAACTGTTCCCTCTTTTTTAAACTTATTCACCAATCTCACGACGGTTTTTGAATGGATTTGAAGATGGAAGCCAGAGTATGAATATTGGTGCCATTACTGAAGGCCTTAATGATCTTATTCTTCTCACCATTGCTCAGTTGGGAAGACATATTGGGGCTGACACAAAATGATTTTAACCTGTTCTCTTTTTAGCTGAATAACTGAAAGGGTTTTTTCAGTATTTCTTATGACAAATGGTGTCAAGATGGTGAAATGTCTTATTTGAAAACCTAGAAAAAAAGAAAATCAATTAATTTAGTGTTTTTTTTTTTAGATATTAAACATTTTGTACGATGGATAATTATGCTTTTACTTGATTTGGACAATTTTGCTGTTGCACTCAGTGTGTGTGTATATATATATATATATATATAAGTAATCAAGAAGGTAAAAATAGTTTTCTTGATTGTTTATCTATTGCTCTATATAAATAAAATACATCACGCTCTCTTTTGTGAATGAATTTTAATATTCTTATATTACTAGGACACACTTGCATTACATACATACAGATTTTGTTTTACCTTTACTATAAACATATATATATATATATATAATATAGATAGATAGATAGAAATATAAAAGTTAAGATGGAGCATTAATAGAATTAATTTAGGTAAGTTTATCACTTAGCTGAGTGGTATTGGTTCAGTGATGCCTACTACATACTTTTGTGAGCACATCAAGATAACATCACTCTTCAGGGCTATTTGTCTTATTACAGGGTTGTAATACATTGGTAAACTTGCAGGAATTTATAAAAATATATCTATGAACACAAAAGGGATCATCAAACAATTTGTCAAATGCATTAGTCATTCATAGAAATGCATTCAGAAGTTAGATGAAAAACTCACTCTGAAACACGGGAGTACAACAATAACAATCAGAAAAATATATTTAAAAAATGAAATTTTTATGGCATCAGTAAATTAGTTAATTTGCTTTAGATGAGCTATTTAGGAACTTAATGTTATAAGATATCCAAGCAATTTATATGGAGCATCTACTGCTTAACAGAAATGTTCAACCAGTCGAGCCTTGCTAACCATTACTCCACACTGATTGTTGATTGGTTGACTTTACAATATGTCAACCTTTGTGCTATTTGCCATGAAATTTTGTGTGAGGAACCCAGTGAGGTTTGAACTCACTACTCAGTAGTAATGGTCAATCAGTCTATTGTTGCTAACTCTTATTCTACACTGATTGTTGCCTTGTTGAATTTACAACATATCAACCCTTGTTGGGTTATTTAATGTCAAAGTTTATATGGATCCCTCAATGAGTATTGAACTCACCACAGGTAATGAATTATTTTCCACCCTACAGCTACCTTCCCATAGATGAAATTTTGCAAACATCTTGTTAATCTATCACTATTTCCATGGAAGATGTTCTGATGAGTTACTTTAGTTCTATCAACTCTAACCCTCAAAACTAAGACCTGCCATGTTGCATACACTGTGGCAAAACAATCTCATTCCCTTTGTATTCTATTAGTCAGAAAGATGTTCCACTTGAACAACTTCTTCTATTTTGGGCTACAGACTTCCAAGAAGATGCTTTCCTTGATCTTAACCTCTTCAAGTTTTGGATTAACTGTAATTAATTATCCTCATAAACTGTACATCTTACCTCTTACTCTAACTGCTCCCACAAACCTCCTTCAGTAACCCTCTACCTTGAGTGGCTCTTGGGACTTTTAGAGGGTAAAAATTAGTAAACAAAAAAGAAAAAATTTATTTTACTTGTCTACTGTCTTTAGGATTCCTCTTTCATCATTCTTGTTCCTAAATATTTTTTTTTTGTTTTCTTATTCTTTCACACCCAGTAACCCTGAGTATGAAAGCCCCTTGCTTGGGGTAGAATGATTAAAAATAAAATGTCAATTCTAGTTGTGGTTTTAATGTCAAAATTTATATTTCACCCAGTGAGGATCAAACTCAAATCCCAATGGTCAACCAGACATGTCTCGCTAAGCATTACCTGATGCCAAGACACCTGGGTTAACCATTCACTACTGACATAATGTATTATTTGACTACCAAAAACATTGGTTTGGTTAATTAAGTAAAAATAAAAGACTTTTATTTTATTTTCAATATTAACTTCATTTGACAATATATTATTTTTATTTTATATTTTACAATATATCTACAATGTTATTTCTTTATTTTCTACTGTTTTCATATTGATAAACATAAATGCATCTTATTTACACTATTTACATTGTTCAGACTGTTGTCCTCATCTTTGTTTCCATATTCACAACATTTCAGCTGTTGTTTGCTTTGGCCTTCCTTCTTCAGATGATTGGAATTTTGAACTGAACCCTTTATTTTATCCAACAGGGTAGATTGTTCTAGTTCCACATGCCATGCCTCTTCCAGATGTCCCAGTATCAGTTATCTCCCTTTAACTCAACTCTCTAATTTTTTTTTTTTTTTTTTTTTGTTCACCTCAGCTGTAGCCAAGTATTGAACTCACAACTCTTTGAGTCTAGTCACTGGATTCAATCAACGTTTTATTCACTGGGCCATGCATCCTTGAAGACATCTCAGAAATATAGACAGATATTAAGTGCATCTTCTTGGGACTTTTTATCTTTCTAGGTAAAGAAGTTTTTTCCATGCCTTGTGCAGTTTTCGAGGGAGTTGAAATTCTTTTTTACTGATAGAATTTGGTGAACTCTAGAATAAATAGCAGACCAAAGTTGAAATATGAGACAAAATATTCTTATCAAGCTCTGCCAACAGTTTCCTGATCACCGAAGAAACATGGCCTAATTTTAACCTGATGGTATATTAAGGCCTTTTTGTTAGCTAATTGCAAGCACTTTTCATTGACTGCTGTCTTTTTTAATTGGTCTAACGAGTATAGTACTTGTTTGAATTAATTTTTTGGTGTTCTGGAAGAATCTCATAAAACACCCTTCTGATCTTACTACATAACATTGTTTATCACCTTTTTTTTTGGTTGAAGATGTTATAATTAATAATGGTTACTTTGTTTACCTATTGATTTATTTTAAATTTAAACACTATTTAGGCAACTTCAATGACCAAGGAAAGCATCTGTACTACCACTGCAGTTGACTTCAATCACCAAATAACAGTATATTTAAATTTCACGATTGTGTTGTCACATCCTGCTATAGCAGCAACAAAAACCACTGCCTTGACTCAAATCAAGATCAGAGCTACTGCAGTTTGTATTTGAGGAGTCACTATGTATAGTGGAAGGAGAAGTAATAACGTAGGGGGCTAAGGTTAATTTCCTATTGTTGTAAAGTATTTATTTTCATTGTCTGTTACATTTTGTTTTGTAAAATGGAACAGCTTTATGTATAACACTTCCATTGCTGTAGTTGTTGCCTGCTGCTGACATATATATATATATATATATATATATTTCCCCCAAGCAAGACAATAAAGCCTCTAAGCTGCAAGGGGTTACTAGGTGTGAGAGAATATGAGAAAAAGAAAACATTATTAACAAGAGAGAACAATAAAAGAACAGGAATCAATAAAAAAGAAGATAACAATTGATATTGCATTTAAATTTTTGAAGATCAAAATTGACTGGAAAGTAAGAAGCTGGAAGTGTTCCACAAGTGAGAAGTGTGAGAGAAGAAACTGTTAGCATAGAATTTATGGTTACATCTATTTTAACTGTAAAATAATGAGATTGCTGCCAATCTAGTACTGCACCTAAGTTTAGGTACCAAACAGGAAAGCTCATTAGAATAATTACCATGAAAATATTTAAAGAAAAAGCATAGGGAATCTATGTTATAGTGGTTTGAAAGTGATTGAAGCTGAGATGCCAGGTCAGGACCAATAACATATCAGATTTTTCTTTGTATTTTATCAAGAATTTCTAAATAGTTATATTTAATACTAATACTTAAAATAAACTTAATATTTATACTTAAGCTATATTTAAGGTAAACTTTGGTTGTGGTTTATACTTGAGCCTATAGGTAAACATTGATTGGGTTTATCTTTGAGACTACAAGCATTTACCCAGAATATAGTCCCTTTGGGGGAGGATTCTTACCCATCTTGAATTATTCCAGGGTATTATAAGCCCTGCCAATAAAGCAATTCATTTTTTAAAGCTAAAAAGCGAAAAGAAACAGCTGTAATTTGCAAACTACATAATTAAGAAAGATAGCTTGGAGAATTCAATACACACAGGGAATCTAATCATTAATTTTGAGAAAATCATGGAAGGAAAAGCACCACAAATAAAAAGAAATGTTGTATAGGTGCAACTGTTATTGAAGACAAAAAAAAAGCTGTGGAGACCCATAATAGCTCACTTCCTGGACAGATCATTATGATTCTTTACTTATACTTTATATTCTGCGTATTTGATTTCCTTTATTTACATTATTCAGACTATTGTCCTCATCTTTGTGGCCATATTTATCACAACGTTTTGGCCGTTGTACGCTCCGGCCTTCTTCAGGTGGTTGGAATGTCGAACTGAACCCTTTATTTTGCTCACTGGGGTAGACTGTTCTAGTTCCACGTGCCATGTTTGATGGATATCATTTATCAGTTATCTCCTGCTAATTTCCCTCTGAAAGTTCTCCACTGCCTTAACTGGGTATTGAACTCACCTTCTTTGGGTCCTGTCACTGGATCTAACCAACGCCTTTATCCACTGTGCCATGTGTTCTTGAGAACCACCTGAAGAAGGCCAGAGTGTACAATGGCCGAGATGTTGTGATAAATATGGCGACAAAGATGAGGAAAATAGTCTGAATAATGTAAATAATGTACATAATACCTCATCTCAGAAATATAGATAGACTTTGATTTCCTTTTGTTTTATTTTTCAGAGTTGTTACCAGGGATAGAAAATTTCTTATGCGATGTTTTGGCCAAAGAAAAACTGTCCAATGATGCCAAAGAACAATGCAAATATTATGTGGAGAGACTTGAGATCTTGAAACTTCCACCAACCATTCCTCCCAGACCTCGACATGAAGAAGTGCCTGGATCTCAGCCAGAACGAGGTAGTAATTAATTATTCTATTTAAAACCATTCTTTTTATTTTGATTTTCACTTTCTTTGTTGATTCCTTCTCTCTGCCATTTTGTTGGCCGGTAGTGAAATAGACATCAACTGCATCACCGTGCAGAGGGATAAACACCACTACCAACTAAAAATGGGCTAACTCTTTACCTTACCTATGTCTAACTTCTTCAACTCTTGTACAAACCACCTTGAAGCACTAGTTTCCCTACAATCACTGAAGTTAAGCAATATCAAGCCTGGTCAGTATCAAGAACAACCACTTAGGAATATCAGGTGATTTAAGTTAGGGTGTGCAGATGGTGTAAAGAATAATGGTTTGGAAATATCCTTACATGCAAATACCCTTGGGAAAGGTATGAATCCAGCTCTTCTCCACCCATCTATGGGTTAATTAGTAAGACTTGTATCACTAAGCCATTATTATCCAAGCCCCAAAATTCTTACAATCTGAAATTATTTTCTGGCTTTAAATAACCTGTAAAGGGTTGATAAGCTGTAAAAAATGAATCAATCAATCAATCTGGTATAAACCAAGACTATATCTACTTTTTGAATTTCTTGTAAACTAGACTTATTGACTTTTGTGCAAACTGGATTGACTGCTATCTTTTTGACCCTCATGTAGACCAAATCTATGTCTACCTTTAGATTCACTATTTACATTATTCGGACTATTGTCCTCATCTTTGTCGCCATATTTATCACAACGTTTCAGCTGTTGTACACTCCAGCCTTCTTCAGGTGGTTGAAATATCGAACTGAACCCTTTATTTTGCTCACTGGGGTAGACTGTTCTAGTTCCACGTGCCATGTTTAATGGATGTCAATTATCAGTTATCTCCTGCTAATTCCCCTCTTCATGTTCTCCATGCTTTTATTCACTGTGCCATGTCCTCAAGGACACATGCTACAGTGGATAAAGGAATTGGTTAAATCCAGTGACAAGACCCAAAGAGTGTGAGTTCAATACCTGGTTAAGACAGTGGAGAACTTGAAGAGGGGAATTAGCAGGAGACAACTGATAACTGACATCCATTAGACATGGCAAATAAAACTAGAACAATCTACCCCAGTGAGTGAAATAAGGGGTTCAGTTCAACATTCACCTGAAGAAGGCCAGAGCGTACAACAGCCGAAACGTTTTAATAAATATGGCTACAAAGATGAGGACAATAGTCTGAATAATGTAAATAGTGTACATAATACCTCATCTCAGAAATATAGACAGATAACTTTAGGTTCTTTTGAAAATCATGCTTTTATCTTTCTTTTTGACTCTCTAGTAACTTGGTCCTGTGTTTACTTTTTTACCTCAACTGTAAACCAGACATCTGTCTAGCTTTTTGCAGTCTGATCAAAAAGTGTTGGGACTTGTGCTATAAAAAAAAGCTAACTAAAACATGTCAATTTTGCATTTAAATACCTTCAAAGTTATTCCCTTCTGAGCCGACACATTTTATCTGTTGCTGTTTCTATTGATGGAAGCATTCTTGGAACTCCTCTTTTGGGATAGCGAGCAGCTGCCTTGTTAGATTCTCACAGATTTCTTTAACATCTTGAAATCTTGTCCCTTTCAAGTGGGATTTGATTTTTAGGAGGAAGAAAAAGTTGCAAGTTGGTGAGACCTGGGGAATATGGCAGTTGTCGAACCTGGAGAATTTTGTCCTTAGCCAAAAACTGATACAAAGGTATGGACACTCGTGGAACCTTTGCAGTGTAGTGAGACAACCACACTCTACACACTTTCCTTCCAAGCACTGCTATGAACAATGGAAGTGAGTGAGAGTGTGTATGCTTGATGGATTTCAAGGTCAATCTATGCAAAGTAGTTTTAATTTGCATATTTTAACTCCGTTACCATAGCACCAGTCCTCGTATCTACCTATCTGTTATTTATGAAAATTACAGAATTCAGCATTAAATAACCTGGAAAAGATTGGTATGCTATAAAACAAACTGAAACAAACCAAAGGTACTCTCCAATTCCATCTTTCTTCCCC
>CAHIKZ030001181.1:742500-765000 GCA_903632075.3 Acanthosepion pharaonis
AAAAGAATAGGAATCATGGCACCATTCCCATATAGATGTATATACTTTAGGAATACATATGACTTTGTGGCAGTGTAGCAGGGAATTATTATGCAAATTTTCATTAATTCAAACTGTTGGTGCAGTGTACAGGATCCACGAGAAATAAATGCTATTGACTTGTAAAGTTTGATTAGTCAATAGCAAATTTTTGGTTCCCTGCCCATTCTTAATATTTATATTTTAATACAATACTAAATCACCAATGGACCGATTGGATTTCTTTTAAAAGCAGTTCATAATTGAAAAGGACAAGGTAACAATATTATCAATTTTATTAATAATTAAACATTTTAATTTTAATTAAAAATGGTAGAAGAAGAACAATAAGCCTTCTGGGCTTCATAGTTAACATATTGTGTGAAAATGCGAAGCAATAACTTAAATCTAGTGTAATCTTTTTAAAATAATAAGAATATTTTTTGTTAATTATTAGTTAATGAGTGAATTTTTTATGGCCTGAAAATGAATGAAAAACACGAAAAATGCCTTAATGTAAATACATCTTTATTTAAAGTATGAAACTAAATTATTTTATTATATCAATAAACATGTTTAACTTCTTTACCTTTGAAGAGATTCTCTTTACCTTTCAGGTAGTTGTTTATAAAAAAACATTCTAATGTATGGAGGGAAATCTATAAATATATGATGCATTATACATAGTGAAATTTATTTAATAATGTTGTCATAATGCATTATGAATGTTAATTATTTTTCACACACATAATAGTTGGAATATAATATGCAAGTGTTTATATACGCGGATTGATATAAGAATGTGTATTGAAAACAAATACTGAATTTCCTATTAAAATAGGAAGGGCTTCCTGGTACTCTCTCTCTCTCTCTCTCTCATTGGCCTCTGTATCTCCAGTTGCCTTGATTTATCCACTACCCTTCTCCTCATCCTTTCTTCTATCACTCCTATCTGATCTTGCTCCAAATTTTCTATAACCCCTTGCATCCTAGTGGCTTTCCGCCTTGCTTGGGGTGAAACACTTAAAAAAAAAAAAAAGCAGAAAAACAGCCATAGCTAAAGAATCCCTTGTTTAATTTTAATAAAATTTGTCACTGCACTCAACAAGTATACAAGGTATAATACGGTTTTAAATTGATTGAGTTATTATGCATTGTTTTGTATCTTGGCAACACACACACATACATGAAAGCTTAGAATTTTATGCATATATACACACACACACACACACACACATATATATATATATATATATATATATATATATATATATATATATATATATATATATATATGAATTACATACAAATGGAACCCAACAGTACCCCATTCATATGGCCATTTCACTCCTCAGGATAAATTCCCTGGAATTTCTAAGCTCTATGTTGAGCTGTTTTTAGTGGATCAGTTTTAATATTTTATATTATTAATATTCACTTGGATTACTTAGCCATGGATTTTTAACTATATATATATATATATATATATATATAGATAGATAGATAGATAGATAGATAGATAGATAGATGTATGCAAGCTTCATTAAATATGACAGACAAGGTGCTTTGATATACCTTTAGCCATTATCATTATAAAGGTATAGCTGAAAGCGCTTGAAGAAATAAAACATTTAGACAGTTTTTGTATAATTCATCTATGGAAAAGTAAAAAATTATAACATCATATGAAAAATTATATAAGAAACTTAATCCAAGCACCATGTCTGTCATAATTAATGAAGCTTTTAAATATATATATATATACATATATATATATATATATATATATATATATATATATATATATATATCTTTCTTCTCTCCTTCCCTTTCAACATATCATTTTCGTTAAGTTGACCAAATAAATAGGTCAATGTCTGGTCCCTCCTCCCCCAATACTAAGTATGATTGAAAGAAATATTAAAATAAACCCTCTCTAAACTCAGCCATGTCTCTCACACCACTCCTCGCTACCCTCTCTGTTAAATTACATAATCTTAATACTACCCATCAAAAGTATGGATTTTCATTTCATTTTTCGTTTCATCATTTGGAAGTGATGTCTGATGATCCAACGTCCTTTGAAAGGTCTCTGGTGAAATAAATTATTATAATGGAATCTTAAAGTGATCTGTTTTTCTTTAAATTATTAGCTCTGGATTTACAGTGAGCTCTCGGGATTTCACACTCATTGGGACTACCCATACGGATTACCAAGTTTGTCGTAACTCATATATATATATATATATATATATATATATGTGTGTGTGTGTGTGTGTGTGTGTGTGTGTGTGTGTGTGTAAACTAAAATATATATATAAAACCTTGCTGACCAGACCTCTGTAGCTAAATGGTTTTGCATGTCAGGCTATATGATGGTTTCATGTAGGATACAGGTTCAATTCCTGTCGGAGGACACATATTTTCTTTGAGATTTCTCGGACATTCTGGCTGGTAAATGTTGTTAATACTGTTTATTATAAACAGAGCATTTACCTAAATATTTGTATCTATAAAAATAGCATAGAAACAAATTATATTTTAAAATATATATATATATATATATATATAATTCTAAAGAATTAAGATTTTTTTTGTAATCCAACATTTATATTATTTCAAATGTTATTTTTAGTTGATACCTGTGTTTGAAATAGATGCACCATTTTTTATAAATTTTTAAACAGTATGCATTACTATCAGGCCTTGAATGTGAATGGCAGGCAGGAGGTCAAGAAATGTAATACACACAGTTTAAGATTAAAAAAGACAGGGGTGTCTATTCAAATACAGGTATCCACTAAAGTCAACATTTGAAGTAATAAAGAGAGATGTATGTATTACTTCAAACATCATTATAGTGAACACTTGTATTTGAAATCAATGCCCGATTTTTAATTTAAACTGCATGTATTCATCAGTGCATTGCATTCAAAAATATCTTAATAAAGAAAACGTGTTCTCTGGTAGTGATCGAACTGAGTGCCCACTATTATAACGTGTGAAGTAATAAAAATGTCGGATTATAAAGAAATTGATTAATTCTTTAGAAATATGTATGCATGGATGGATGGATGGAGGTGGTTGTAATCTCTCCTGTCACTGAACAATTTTGAATTGAAACTGTAATCCAATACAAATGTCAGACTAACCACCTTTTCACTGCTTGCTGAAAGGTCGTCATGTCAAATGATCACAGATAAACAAATGAATATCTTCCTGCCACTTGTCAAACGAGTCTCTTTTGTAAATATTAAATGAGGGTTTCGTATTCAAACGCTTTAAGTTAAAGAAATAGATAAGAAGCCAGAAAATGTGTTTTTAAATGATGCCAACTTTGAGGAGAAGCACTCTTATTGCTAATTTGCCTCTCAGTCTCATTTCCACCCATCCTTGATTTTTGAAGATCTGAGAGCTGAGTTCTAATTCCAGTCAGGTTTCATTATATTCCCTTATGTGCAAAGAGCCTTGGTAAAGGTATGACTCTACCTCTTCTTTCCATAACCATGGGTTAATTAGTAGGATTTGTATCAGTAAATCATTATATGAGTCTCCTTCATATATATAAATAATACATGCCTTCTTCATCAGTATAAATAAATATTTTTGATAGTAATTACAGAGAACCAATATTATTTATGGATTTGCATATCCCTTAAGAAACTGTGTTTCTGAATAACTATGTTGAACATATCACTACATGCCTATCAAGTAAATTCACTTTACATCTTTTTGACGATAGCTTGAAACCACATGGAAAGCTACCAAACTCTGTCTGTAATGTAGTCATAGAAAATATGACTATAATAGTCTCATTCACATGTAAAAAAAAAAAAGGCTAAACATATTGGAAGCATTAATAATAAAGAAAAAGCCAACACTCTATAATATCAACTCTGAAAACGTGCTGACCGTGTTTCGAAAATAAAAATCTTTCCCATCACTATAGATACACACATATATATATATTAAGGTTTGGTTTCCAAACCTCAACAATATTAATTATGAATACTCCACAAACATTTTAAAATGTGTACAATAATCTTAAAATGTTAACACTTGTCATTAATAGTTTTTCCTTTATCCAGCAACTACACAAGTCCGGAATTTTTCCACAGCATACCTAGTTACCTCCCCATAAATTGTGTCCATCACCCAAGCCGTGACACAGCGTTCCTGACTCAACATATAAAAATGGTAATTTTCAAATGACCATAACTGTTTTTGTCCTTCACAACCATGAACACTAAATACTTACTCTATAATTAACAATACCCTGATGATGACATTATGCTGTGTCAAAAGTACTTGAAATAAATACAGTGTTAGCCAACATGGTGTTTTCCTCTCATCTTTTAATAATCGCACAAAAAAGCTTATCTGCGAATATGAAAGGATCCTATTGAGAATAAGTAGATAAAACATGTCTAAATTATTTAATGAAACCTGTCTTAATATATAGCTTGCACCTCATAGAATGTATATTTATTATTAATCTATCTATATCTGTCTATCTATCTATCTATCTATATATATATATATATATATATATATATATATATAGTAAAGTAATAAGAAATAATGTTGGACCAAAAATCCTTACAAAATTTACTATTGTTATGTTTCAGGCATGAAACTGAAGCTAGCAGATTTGTTGAACTCCCAACAAGAAAAATGTGTTTCCTTAAATAGATAATTCTAAACTTGCCCTGTCAGGCTGGATCTGTGGGTGAACTGGTAAAGGCACACTTTGGGTCAAGAAGTGGTTGCCCTGATCCGAAAAAAGGGATGCAGGTTTGATTCTTGTTAAAGGCAAAGATTTTCTTCAATAGAATTTCTCAGGGATAGCAACTCAAACACATGTACTGTCTAAAAATTATATATATATATATTGGACTCTCCTGTCGGTTTTGATGTATGGGGATCTGACAACTTAACTAATTGATTCAGTTATGAATTTTGTGCGATAATCTTAAGTGGCACTTAAGACCCACTAGTGATTTGCTAAGGAGGCTGCATATGTAGCAAGAGTGAGGATTGTTGGATGAGGTCACTGTTAGATTGGTTGATCTTTTAGATATTGCTCTCACTTCTTGAAGACGATTTAGACTAGCAGATTGAAATATATATTTATTTTTCTATATGCCACATGGCTTGACGATTGTGTTTAAGCATGAAACAGGCTGTTACAACTGGTGGTTGACCGCAGTGTTCACTTTTATATTTATATATGCTCTATCCCTGATATTGAGCACTTTAACTCATTAGTCCTGGGTATGACAATAAACTACATCTGGCAGCAAAACCTCTGATGAGGAGATTTGGAGAAGTGTGGAACAACCTCTTAATTCATTTTGTTTCCAGGTCCACTCTAACCCAGGGTGGTAGCACCTACAGGCAACTAAGAAATCTTTGAGCAAAAAGACTGTGAAAGTATAAAAATACATTTCTGTTGTGACCAAGTAATTGGTTAAGGAATAACAAAACAAGAGGTTGCAGATAAATAGTGTATTGAACAGTAAATACAACAGAAGTGTGTTACGCAACTTGGGGGGGGGTGTATTGGTTGACCAGCATTCAGTCTATCACTGTTCCCATGAGGCTAACTTTCCTACTACTACTTTCCATAATAGCCTCATTAGAGGGAAGACACTACAACAATTTCTATAATAAAAATACCAGTGATACATTTTTATATAAAAAAATTACCAAGAATACATATTTATAGTATAATTACCAGCAATACATTTTATCAGTATTTGAAGGTATACAATTGTACCAAAATATATTTAGTTCAAGCCAAAAAATTGTATTCAAAATATTTAAATTTCAGCATTAAATACCCCATAGAGATGTTGATATACCAATAAAACAAATCAACCAACCAATTAACTAACTCTGAACCAAAAATATAGCATACCATAAAACTATATTTTTATCATATATATATATATATATATATATATATATAATTGGTCTCAGAATTATTTGCCACCGCTTCCCATAATTATGAATTAAATTGCAATCCCTCAGATTTTTATGGAAATTTTATGTGCATTTTTTCATAAATGGTGAAATAATAGATTTCAAAGAATGTGCAGCTATGCAGTCAAGAAAAACTTGTTTTAGTGTAAAAAAAAAAATAATATCTAAAAACATCAAACAGACATTTAAGATAGGACAAAATTACTGCCTTTATTGTTCAGTAATCAATTTTGTAAGTGTTATTCTCAATTATTGCTTTTAATTGATTTGATAGTTTTTACAAGATCATGACACATACTGACAAGTATTTTAGTCAGTCCTTCCCTGATAATGCCTTCTAGTTCCTCCAAATGTGAATTATTTCTGCCTGCTGCTTTTTTTCTTCAAATTGGCCCATAAATTTTTTATGGAATGTAGGCTTGGACTGTGTGCAGGTTGCACTAATACCTCAATTTAGCTGTCATCTAAGTATTTCATAACGATTTGTGCTGTATGTTTCATATCAAACAAGTACTGATGAAAAATTATGGAAGGACATTGGAATAGCAAAAGTTGCCTTCCAAAAGCTAATCAAAGTGTTAAAGAACAGGAAAATTTTGTTAAAAACAAAGAAAAGAGGTGCTGAACTGCTATCATCCTATATGGCAGTGAATGTTGGATGATTTCCTCAAAGATGAATAGATGCTGTTCTACAGAATGATACGGAGAATACTATGGATGTAGCATGTAAGCAATGAGGAAGTTTTAACAAAAATGGAAGCAAAAAGATACTTATACTTAGGATCAGAAAGAAACAGTTGAAATTTCTGGGACGCATATTGAGAAAAGAGGGTTTGAAGAATTTGACATACTGAAGGAAACAGTAAATAACCTACCTAATGAACTTGAGTAAATGGATGGCAGTAAAGGAAGCTACAAAGGATAGAAAGTTGTGAAGAGCCATGATCACCCACACTCTGAATGAACATAGAACATAGAAAAAGACATACGTCTTCATATCACTTCCCATATCTATAACATCAACTACATTCTAGTAGATAGGTTCACCCATCGTCTGGTTTACACTCCTCCCAGGTATTTAAAACAAAAGTAGAGGTTTATTCCTTGTTTCTTGTTTAGGATTGGGTTTCCAGTTCCTTCTAAAGTCCACTTCAGCTCTGTACTCTTAACGCTTGTCCTTTCCTATGCTAATAGAATTCTACACAATAACCCTCTACATTGAGTGGCTCTTGGGCCTTGCTGTGAATGATTAATAATAAGAAAAATTTTTTTTTAAAAAGACCCACTATGCCATGCACACTGTAGCAAGCCACCTTCATTCCTTTCATATTCCATTGGTGAGATGTAAATTCTACTCAAGCAACTCCTTCCTACGAACTGCTGCTTTGTGGAACCAATACCCAAGAGGTTGCTTTCCTGATTTCTACAATCTTAACCTGTTCAAGTCTGGGGTTAACTGTTATCTTCTTCACATACCCCCATAAATTGTGCCTCTTACTCTATAACTCGAGTGGATCTTTGGCCTTGTACAGTATCATTGTTTTTTGGAGATTTGTAACAGTTCATCTGTGGGAGAGGGGTTATAGGCTTGAAAATTCATCACCAACAAAACTGCATAGACACTTTTGAACTTTATCAAGATAGGCAAGCTTCAGCCTAGATATGGCAGCCATGCTTCGTTTTTGGTTTCATCTGGCTCTTGTAGAAATAAAGTATAGATAGCAGAGTTAGATACTTGCTGGAGTGGTACAATAAACTAACCATTTTCTCAGCAACTTCAGCAAAAGTTCAGATATATGAGTTCCACACACATATACACACACACATTGTACTATCGTAAACAAATTTAGATAGACAAGTATAAATAAAGAACAACTGGCGAACATAGGGTGGCTATGCCAAGCAAACCCAGATGTTATTCAGGACACAGAAAACTGTACTATGACTACTACTACACAGAGAGATAAGTGAAACATAGAGTAAAAGAACCATGTTACTAAAAAGTAACAAGCGAAGAAAAAGAACCATGTTACTATTACATCACACCACATACCACACTTCATAATAAAGAACTTTATTCCTGCTATCAGACTTTCTGGTATATTAATATTACCTTCAATTATGATGATTTGTTTTATTACCCTTTGTAGTATTGTATGCAAATTAGATAGACAAGTATAAATCGAGAACAACTGGCAAACATAGGGTGGCTATGACTAGCAAACTCAGTTGCTATTCAGCACACAGAGAACTATACTATGACTACTACTACTACACAGAGAGATATGCAAAGTATAACAATATATATATATATATATATATAATGTGTGTGTGTGTGTGTGTATTATGTGTATTAAGATAGCAAATGTTCTTTAAATGTTATTAAAAAACAATAGATATTTTGTGCTGATTAATTTTACTGATCAACTTTTACAATTTACAAATAATAAGCCTGGTTAGAGTTTGAGTCCTGATAGATGTTTAAGGCTCTTAGAACAGTAAGTTCAGTAAACTCCCCCTGTGGAGTATAGTACCACAGCCTCACTGTGCTGGATGTTGCTACTATGGTTTCTCTAGCAAGTAAGTTTTTACATGGTAGAGGTGCTAGCTCAATGCCAAATCAGTGTTTGAATGCAGAGTAGTCTTACTCTAAGAATGGCTACCAAAATAGATTAGAGATCCTAGTCTGTTTTGCTATTTACCTTGGCTGGGGACGGGGATGGGGAGATAGATTCATAACATTTCCAAGAGTATTTGAATGAAAATGAACATAAATGTCTTGGCTGAAATTTTAACAGCACCAATAATTACTACACTACGCAGATATCCTATTGCAGAAAAATAAAGCCAGAAACATTATACTGTTATGGATACCGATATTAACCATGCCACCAACAAAGAACAAAAACCTGAAGGGAATATATATTTAATCAGGAATGGCTTATTCCTCTCTCTTGTCAAGGATAAATTGTTCTCATTTAAACTACTGAATGGTCAAATTGCTCTGTCTTTTCATTCTGTTAACCCTTCACTTGCAATCATATTCATATTGACTGATTCATTTTTTATGGCTTATCAACCCTTTGTAGGTTATTTAAATCCAGAAAATATTTTTAGATGTAAGATTTTTTTCGAGATAATAATGATTTACTGACACAAGTCTACTACTTAATCCATAGCTTGGGGGAGAAAAAGAAAATCCTTACCTTTTCCAAGGGTATCTATAATGAATCCAACAAGAATTCGAACTCAGCTCTACAAATGAAAATTCTGAGAATTTATTACACCCCACACATCCAAGTTTACAGCACCTGGTATTCCCAAGCAGTCACCCATCTAAGTACTGGCCAAACCCAATGTTGCTTAACTTCAGTGACTATATGGGAATTAGTGCTTCAACATGACAGAAGAATAATCTAACAGGCATATTCAGTGAAAAGATACAATTTGTGAAGTACAACTTAGCAGAGGCTAAGATTTTCGGCAAAATTTTTATTATTAATATATATACTCAACTCTCCTGTTGAATTAGATGTATGACGGTCAAGGAGATCAGTTTCCTAGGAACTGACAGCCTGACATCAGCACATGAGATTTGATTATAGTGGTGAAAGTTTTGTGCAAAACCATCCACACTTTCTGAGTGCCGAATACAGAGACCTGGTGCACTATGTGCTACAAGGTCCCCAAACGACCATCTGCAGGTTTTGAATGCAGAGTTGTCCTTCTCCTAGACCATTTGCCAACCAAGGCTACACAGCCCAGTCTGTCCTGCTATTTACCCATAGCTGGAGGAAGAAGAGGAGGAGGATTCACACCTTTCCCAAGGGTATTAGCACATAAGTGAATGTAATAGATTCAACTGGAATTTGAACTCAGCTCTCTGATTCCTCAATCCAAGCCACTATTCATTACTCCACCTTGCCTCCCAATATATATATTTAAATCTATCACATATATATATATATATATATATATATATATATATATATATATATATATATATATATATATATATACAGCAGCATCGCCCCGGCATTGCCCGTGCTTGAATCAAAAAATAAATACGGCTCATACAGCAATCGCTATCACTTGACTTAAAATATTTTGGCCATTCCTTGCCTTTAAAGGAGTGCCCTTTGCCATGCTGATGTTGCTACATGCTTTACTTCTTGCTTATCTCACACTGCGAATTTTTCTAAGCTCTATACTAAACATTAAATCTGTTACAAGAAAAGAACTAAACAAAATGAACTCAAAACAATCAGCTTTAAAAAAGGACTCGTAAGTGGAAAAACCAAATGAAAAAAGAATGTTAACAAATACTTTTTCACACCCAACCCAGTTCTGCGGAATCAGAATCAATGTTGAGTTTAAGCAAGCGAATGAGCCAATTGGAGTAAAGTGCCATGCAGATTTAAATTTTTCCCACTTGTGATGAATGCAGCTATCAATTTTTTGCATGTTAGCATGCTAGTTAACATTCGTGTCAGTCAGCTGTTGGCTCTCACACTGGCCAATAGAATTTTCCTGCCTATTTGTAGCAACCCGCTATAGGCTATCACTCTGGCCAGTAGAAAATGACCGAAAATGACATGAAAACAACCGTAGAAGCATGAAAAATCGATTATTTCCACTATTGATGGGAGTTGGAAAATGCAAAGTCAGTCTTGGCCTTCCCGCTAACTTGGAGAATGTGCATGTAAATTTTGGTGCAAATCCGGCGAAAATTGCAGCCATGCATTTGTTACACACACACGCGCCCATCCTGCCTTTTATAGATAGAGATATAAAAAAAATGATATTAAAAGAGAGAGAGAAAGAAAAAGGAATAAAAAAGAAACAAACACAAGTTAACAAAGAAAGAAATGTAAAAAAGAAGAAAGTAAAAAATTAAAGTTAAAATCCGTGAAAGAAAAGGAAAAAAAGAAAAAATTCTTCCAAAAAGCAAACCTAAAAGAAGAGAAAACAGTTGTGAGGGTTTAATATAATTTACATTATTTACATTCAGACTAATATCCTCATCTTTGTTGCTATGATCAGGTTTTGGAGATTGAGCTCTCTGGCATTTTTATGTAAATATATATATATATATATATATATATATATATATATATATATAAGAATGCCAGAAAGTATTCTTTTATATATTTTTTCTTTGTTTCTTGCAATAATATATATATTCTTGTATATGGTCTTTTAAGTGTTTGTTTGTTATTATATAATAATTTTTGGCCTGTCTTTTGATATAGAGCTCTCAACAGATTTTCTATTGGAAATTCCATAAGGATTACCAATAATTTTATTATTAATATATATACTCAACTCTCCTGTTGAATTAGATGTATGACGGTCAAGGAGATCAGTTTCCTAGGAACTGACAGCCTGACATCAGCACATGAGATTTGATTATAGTGGTGATAGATTTGTGCAGAACCATCCACACTTTCTGAGTGCCGAATACAGAGACCTGGTGCACTATGTGCCACAAAGTCCCCAAACGACCCTCTGCAGGTTTTGAATTCAGAGTTGTCCTTCTCCTAGACCAGTTACCAACCAAGGCTACACAGCCCAGTCTGTCCTGCTATTTACCCATAGATGGAGGAAGAAGAGGAGGAGAATTCACACCTTTCCCAAGGGTATTAGCACATAAGTGAATGTAATAGATTCAACTGGAATTTGAACTCATCTCTCTGATTCCTCAATCCAAGCCACTATTCATTACTCCACCTTGCCTCCCAATATATATATTTAAATCTATCACAAATATATACATATATATATCATAAATATATATATATATATATATTTAAATATATCATAAATATATATATATAAATGTGTATGCATGCATGTATGTATGTATATATATATATATATATATATATATGTATGTATATATATATATATATATATATATATATATATATATATATATATATATATATATATATGTTAAGAAATGGACGAGGTCCAAACAATTTATTTATTAAAGACATTTTTATTTATGTTTAACGTTATTTATTTTATAGATACAAGTATTTAAGCAAATGCTCTGTTTATGATAAACAGTATTAAATAACATTTACCGGCCTGAATGTCAGAAATTTTCATAGAAAATATTCGTTCTGAACAGGATTCGAACCTGCATCCTATCGGAACGTCATATCAAAACGTGCCTTAACCATAAATAAAATAACCTTATGGTAACAAGGTCAATTTACTGTTTATAAATACAATCTTCCATGAATCTCGTACATTCATAACTGCTCTGGCGTATCGAATGTAAACAAATGGCGTCATATGTTAAAAATGGACGAGGTCCGACAATTTATTTATTAAAGACAGTTTTTTATTTATGTTTAACGTTGTTATTTTATAGATACAAGTATTTAAGCAAATGCTCTGTTTATGATAAACAGTATTAAATAACATTTACCGAATTTTTCGAATCCTGTCTGTGAACGAATATTTTCTTAAATATTTGTATCTAAAAAATAACAACGTTAAACATAAATTAAAAATGTCTTTAATAAATAAATGTCTTAAATACGAGAGCATTTGTTTATGCGCGGATTCATGGAAGATTGTAGTTTATAAACAGTAAATTCGACCTTGTCTACCATAAGGTTCATGGTGGATCTGTGGTTAATACGTCAGCGTATATGACGGTTCCGTATAGGATGCAGGTTCGAATCCTGTCTGTGAACGAATATTTTCTATGAAAATTTCTCGACATTCAGGCGGTAAATGTTATTTAATACTGTTTATCATAAACAGAGCATTTGCTTAAATACTTGTATCTATAAAATAACAACGTTAAACATAAATAAAATGTCTTTAATAAATAAATTTCCGGGACCTCGCCCATTTCTTAACATATGGCGTCATTTGTTTACATTCTGATACGGCCAGAGCAGTTATGAATGTACGAGATTCATGGAAGATTGTAGTTTATAAACAGTAAATTCGACCTTGTCTACCATAAGGTTCATGGTGGCCGAGTGGTTAAGGCACGTCAGCGTATATGACGGTTCATTATAGGATGCAGGTTCGAATCCTGTCTGTGAACGAATATTTTCTATGAAAATTTCTCGGACATTCAGGCGGTAAATGTTATTTAATACTGTTTATCATAAACAGAGCATTTGCTTAAATACTTGTATCTATAAAATAACAACGTTAAACATAAATAAAAATGTCTTTAATAAATATATATATATATATATATATATATATATATATGCAATTTTTATATATATTATTACTTATACATTATATATGCACGGTACTGATTGGAAAACGCTCACTGTCAGTGATAGAGCTAAATTTTCAAAAAGACCTTGTAATACATTTCTTTTCTTTTTTTAATTCCAGCAGTGACTCCTAATATTACCGCCCCTGCTGTCACCTCAAAGGGAGAGAAACTTCGACTAAATGGTAAGATTTATGGAGCTTTTTATTTCAATTATCTACAGATCCAACTGATCAGTGCAATACAGATGGATTTATATAATATAAATAACTTTTTTATTTATCATTTCATCCTGAGCAAGGCAATAAAGCCACTAAGATGCATAGGGTTACTGAGTGAAAGACTGAGAAAAAGAAAAAACCTTATTAAGGAAGGAGAACAATAAAAGAACAGGAGACAAAAGATAATTATTGATATTTAAATTTTTGAAGATCAAAGTTGACTAAAAAACATGAAGCTGGAATAATGTTCCACAGGCAAGAAGTGCAAAATAAGAAACTGTCAGCATAGAACCCTAGCTTATATTTAACCAAAAGTCTGACTCAAAAGGTGCATTCCAAATTATATAATTATATTATTGAAAAACTTCATTCTTTTCCAAATTGGAACATATACATTTACAAGGATTATTTTTATAGATAGAGAAGTTTTACAAATTTAATAGCAATAGAAAATGTTGATGGATTTTAAAACTTGAAAAATGTAATCTGTTTTACTTCATAACTAATTATTAAATAAACTGAAGCATACTGCAATAAACAAAAACTTCAATAGAATGCCAGGATATTGAGATTTGGTAAACAAAATTCTGTAAATAACTAACAAGAAAAAGTAAAAGATTTCCCCACAGACACACACAGAACTGAAATCCTGAAATTTCCCAGTGAGTGAAATAAAGGGTTCATTTCGACATTCCAACCACCTGAAAAAGGTTGGAGTGTACAACAGCCAAAACGTGATAAATATGGCAACAAAGATGAGGACGATAGTCCGAACAAAGTAAATAGAGTATATAATACCACATCTCAGAAATATAGACAGATACTGAAGGAATATTATAACATATATAATTTATTATTTTCTAGTAATAAGATATTTTTTCTTAATTCCCTGTCCCTTCAGGGTGCAGTTGATCATGGCACTCCACAGATTCCTTTTGTTTTATTATCTGTGAACTGCTGTAACTTCTTGGGAATTGCTTTCCCATAATTTTGAATGCAGCATAGTCCTACTAGATTGGTTGCCACTCAATGCTAGAAAAGCCATTTCACCCTGCTATTTCCAAGAGTATTAGTGTGAAAGTGAACAGAGGAAGCTGGGCCAGATTTTAGAGTTGGCTTGCCAACTCCATTTTTCTAACCCTACCACCAATTCTCTAACAGTGAGATTATACATTATGTACCTGTTATATAGGAATAAAATGTTACTGCTGACACTTAAGTTTGAACATAAATCACCAGTGAGAAAACACAAGTGATCCCATTATTGAATAAAATAGACCATGTGACTATAGAGAAACGCATATATGTAGGAAGTAGCTGATGACTAATGATCACTATTTCTACTTTATCCACTATTACTATTTGGATCACTATTTCTATTCTATCCTCTATACTATATGGACCACTATTCTCTACTCTATTCACTATACTATTTCTCTATTCAGATCACTATACAGATTACTATTCGAGCGAGTATTATTGAGCAAGTACTATTAGAGCAAGTGATATTCGAAGACGTCTGACACCAACATTGTTCAACAGTGTACTATAGTTGTATCTGTGATTACAAAGGCTCTACTACAACAAGCTTTACAAAAGTGACAACGAGTATTCGTTGACATTACAAAAGTGTCAAACAAGTGTTCATTGACATCACAAAAGTACCCAGATACCTCAAAGGAAATATCTCTTGGTTTTAAATCATTAAAAGTAAAAATATCCAAAGAAAGATGATATAAAACAAAAGAAATAAAGCAGTAATGTATTAGTAATCTCTCCTTGTTACTACCTGAGATATTTTGTTAAATTTCATATCTAAGGAATCTGTGGAGAGGAATTTATATTTAAATTTAATATTTAAAGAATCTGTGAAAAGCCATGATCATCTCTGTTCTTTCAGAGCATAGGTGGTCATGGTCCACAGAGGAAATGATTAACAATATCAGTATTTTGCTCTCCATTGTTTTGCTGATGGCAAGATGATTACCTTTCAAATGTAAATTCTTTGTTAATTTAAATTACTACATTTATTGTTCTACAGAAGGATGCTGAGAATACCAAGGACTGAACATGCAAGCAACAACAAAATTTATACTTAACATCAGAAATAGAGAGTTGAAATTTCTAGATAGTTGAAATTTTATGAGGAAAGAGTGCTTAGAAAATTTGACACTCACAGGACATGTTGAAAACAAGAAGGATATAGGAAAATGGCACATAACCTACTTGTGTGAATGGGTGGCAGAACAGGGTTTAGGAGAGATAACAAAAAGCCAAAATTTAGAGAGCTAATAATCTTCTGTGTCCTGAAAAGACTTTAGTGAATCTGAATTAATATAACTTCCTGGGAAAGATAGTGGAGTGGTTTCCTATTGCCTTCTCCACAGATTCCTTTTCTTTATTATCTGTGAATTGTCATGACTTCTTGGGAAAGATAGTGGAGTGGTTTCCCGTTGCCTTCTCCACAGATTCCTTTTCTTTATTATCTGTGAATTGCCATGACTTCTTGGGAAAGATAGTGGAGTGGTTTCCCGTTGCCTTCTCCACAGATTCCTTTTCTTTATTATCTGTGAATTGCCAGGACTTCTTTGGAAAGATAGTGGAGTGGTTTCCTATTGCCTTCTCCACAGATTCCTTTTCTTTATTATCTGTGAATTGTCATGACTTCTTGGGAAAGATAGTGGAGTGGTTTCCATTGCCTTCTCCACAGATTCCTTTTCTTTATTATCTGTGAATTGCCATGACTTCTTGGGAAAGATAGTGGAGTGGTTTCCCGTTGCCTTCTCCACAGATTCCTTTTCTTTATTATCTGTGAATTGCCAGGACTTCTTTGGAAAGATAGTGGGTGGTTTCCTATTGCCCTTCCTCCACAGATTCCTTTTCTTTATTATCTGTGAATTGTCATGACTTTCTGGGAAAGATAGTGGAGTGGTTTCCTATTGCCTTCTCCACAGATTCCTTTTCTTTATTATCTGTGAATTGCCAGGACTTCTTTGGAAAGATAGTGGAGTGATTTCCCATTGCCTTCTCCACAGATTCCTTTTCTTTATTATCTGTGAATTGTCATGACTTCTTGGGAAAGATAGTGGAGTGATTTCCCATTGCCTTCTCCACAGATTCCTTTTCTTTATTATCTGTGAATTGCCATGACTTCTTGGGAAAGATAGTGGAGTGGTTTCCCGTTGCCTTCTCCACAGATTCCTTTTCTTTATTATCTGTGAATTGTCATGAATTCTTTGGAAAGATAGTGGAGTGGTTTCCCGTTGCCTTCTCCACAGATTCCTTTTCTTTATTATCTGTGAATTGTCATGACTTCCTGGAAAAGATAGTGGAGTGGTTTCCAGTTGATTTCTCATGATTTTGAATTCAGAGTAGTCTTTCTCCAAGATTCCTTTTCTTTATTATCTTTGAATTTCCATGACTTTTATTATTATTTTTTTTTAATCATTTTGCCCCAAGCAAGGCAGTAAAGCCACAAAAAGGGGTTACTGAGTGTGAAAGAACAAGAAAAAGAGAAACATTATTAAGGAGCAAGAATAATAGAACATTAATCAAGATGATAATAGATTTCCTGGGAAAGATAGTAGAGTGATTTCCTGTTGTGTAGTGATATATAAATGACTTCCTAATTAGCATAGCTAGTGTATAGAGACTATATAAGTGCCTGAGCAATAAGGGGTGGGGCAGAATAGGACAAAAAATAGGATTGATGACTATGGTTAAACTGAGAAAATAGGAAGAAAATCACATTTCATGGCCTGTTGCCTTTTGTACAATAAGGATAAATGTTTTGATATTGTAGGGATACAGAAGGTATTTATCTCCCTTTAGAGGAGTTAAGTCACATGGGTCAATTGATGGCAGTGACCAGAGTGGCCAATCATTCAGTTTGTTTACAACAGCCTAACCAAGTGGTTACTTTTTTGGCTTAGGCTAAATCTGCCTCCCCATGCATCTTATAAGCATTTGGCACCATTTCATTTTGGAATATATCTTAACCAGATATAGAAAGAAACTCCAGCTCACAGTCCTCAATTTGGGAAAACCCAAGACTTGCTGTTTCCCATTTATAGAATATGTCCTTGCATTGGGCATAGTAGATGAATCTGGAGTCCTTAACAAGGCTTCTCCAGATACAGGAATATCTCCATATTATATGTAAGACTCATCTTTTTTGTTTCTCCTTACATTCTGCTTTGTGTGTGTAGATATATATGATACACTTTTCTCCAGGTGGGACATGTGTATATATGTATATATAGTTATGTTTCTGTCTTAGTGGTATAAAAGTCACTCTTAGAACAAAGCATGTTTGTTATTCCTTTTGCTTTCAGCCATTCCGTTCCATCCGTTGAAGTATGATGTTATTATATCACAGATATGGTAATGCCCATAATGGGGAAAATATAAATGGGAGAATAAATCTTTTTTCCATAGCTCACTGCTGTTAAAATATACTTATTGTTTTTGCAATAATATATCATTTATTTATTAATCTTATGTCATCATATTTATTAATATTTAATTATTTATGAGTTTATATTATATGATTCTGAAATATAAATTCACAACAGGAGAAAATGAGTTCACTTTCTATACATTTTTGCCATAAATTATTTTCTCTTTTAATTAAAACTGCATTTTTTAAGTTGATATATTAGAATGAAAGATTAGTGCAATGAGTGCTGTGTTTTGTAATGGAAACCTTTTGTGTTCATGCAAGAATTTTAAATTTAAATCTGTGTGTCTCTGTATCTTCAACATTTCTCAATGTAAAATTGTAACCAACATCTGGTGTATCTGTCTGAGCCTTTTACATATAAAACTTGATAAAAGACTTTTAAAGTGCAAAACACATGACATCAGTGCTTATTTTTTCAATTTTGTCATTCAATTATCCATGTATGTATATATATCTATATATATATATATATATATATATATATATATATATATATATAATATGTGAAAATATATAGAAAATAGGAAGGAACTGGTTAGGTAAATAATCCAAAGTTCCTTAGTATTTTTAGTTATTATTTTTTAAAAATAGTGCTTGATACAAAAGTAGAGCATAAATATAATTATATATATATTCACACATACTAGTTTCATTAAAAATGACACTAAAAAGGTACTGCAGGGTCAAGTTCTATATTTATTTTTTCTTGTTTTCATATAATTTTCTTCTGTTCTGGACATAAACTATATAGAAATTGCCTGAAGATTCTGGATGTCCAAGCACTTTCGGCTATACATTTAGACATTTTATTTTTACTTTTAACTTTATATATATATATATATATAGAGAGAGAGAGAGAGAGAGAAAGAGAGAGACAGAGAGAGAGAGAGAGAGAGGAAAGATTTATGACTAAGTAGGTAAAGTTTTTGTTGACACTTTTCGTCGCTAGTCTGAAGTCTTGAGTTACAATATATGTTTATATATCTATCTATCTATCTATCTATCTATATATCTATATATATATATATATATAGATAGATAGTTAGATAGTTAGATATATATAGATATATAAACATATATTGTAACATATATATATATATATATATATATATATATATATATATAAACTATTGTAACATACACATATATATATACACTAATAATGCTATATTTATACTAATAATTCATTTGCATGAAACTCAGAGCTATATCAAAATATTAGGTTGTCCCAAAAGTTCGTAAACACTTACAAAAAATTGAATTTTAATGCATTTTTTAATTGTTTTTTTAATTTATTGTTAATTTTGATAATTGGTCTATCTGGTCCAGCACAATCAAGACAAGCGATGGGTTCAGAAAGGGCAAGAGACACCACCGGTTCCACAACAAGATCGATTCGGCAAGAAAGTCATGTGCATTTGATGGAACTTTGAAGGAATCGTGCATTTTGAGTTGGTTCCGAATGGTCATGCCATCAGTGCCGAACTGTCAGCAACTGGAGCGGGTCTACGAAAAGTTGAAGCAAAAGTACCCGGCTCTGATCAAGTGAAAGCGCGCTTTGATGCAGCAGGACAATGCCAAGCCACACACCGCCAGGTTGACCAAAGACAAGTTTGAAGAGCTGGACGGCGTTGAGGTTCTGCCACATCCAGCCTACAGTCCTGATTGTGCTCCATCAGATTACGGCCTTTTCCGCTCAATACAACACTTTCTGAAGAGCCACCGATTCGACTCGTTTGATGAAGTCGAAGAAGCGTGTCAAGAATTCTTTGATTAGAAGCCGGCTGAATGGTACTTTCACCATATCCAAAAGCCAGATCGATGGCAGAAATGGAAAATGATGGTCTTTATTTTGAGGAATAATTTTTGTTGGTTTTGTTATTACTTGGCGAGTAAAATTTCAATTTTTTGCAAGTGTTTACGAACTTTTGGGACAACCTAATATGAGGAACCAATATATATGTATTAGTTGTATAAATTTTAGCTCTGTCTTTTTATATCAAGCACTCTTTTATTAAAACCAACACTCACTGAACTATAATAGATACAGTACCCTATGAAAGTATTGGAATGGCAAGGCCAATCCCTTTTCGTTGTTCACTGAAGACATTTGTATTTCAGATCAAAATACGAATATGAGACTAGAGTTTAGAATTTCAGCTTTAATTTCCTGGTATTTACAATTAGATATGTTAAAACAACTTAGAACATATCACCATTCTGAAAAAAAGAAAAATAGTGTACTGAAGCAACAGACATAGAATTCAGATTCAATTTTAAGGAAAACAACAGCTGTTAAATGATATAAACACTTTTAGAGCTGTTAGGAAAAACCCCAGAACAATATATATACATCATATACAACTTCCAGAATGCAAAAAGGTTTCACAATCCACTGTTCAAATAAAACATTGGAATCATAAATAAGAGGCAAAGCATCAAGATGCAAAAAAATTCAACGCAGAATGGATGTAAAAACAAGATTGAATTTCAAAAGTATAGAAATAGTGAAAGTGTTCTAAGAATGGAGGATGGACTGATGAGACCCAATATTAATCTTTACCAAAGTGATGGAAAAGGCCAAAGTGTGAAAGAAAAGTTCTACTTATGATTCAAATGGAATAAATTTGACCATGGGTGAGTCAGTGTCTTAGCTTTTTGCATGGTTGCTTCTGTCCAGACTTATTCATATTTATTGATGATGTAACCATGATGCTAACAGCAGAATGAATTCAGAAGTCAACAGAAACATTATGTCTGCCAATTTACAGAGATATACATCCATACTAATTGGGGGAATATTATTTACTATCCAACCACCTAAAGAAGGTTATATATATATATATACGTTATAATATATATATGGTGATAAAAGATGAGGGCAATAGTATAATAATGTAAAAAGAACTGTTATGAACTCTCACATAAATTTTTATAAAGATATACCAGTGCTTATATTTTAGAAGCATTCTAAAATAAAGAGCCCAGTACTAACAGAAATGTAACGAATAAAGATTGTAAACCCAAAAAGGTAGGTAGACAAGGATTGACCAGAATGTACCCTTTATTTCTCTTTCGGTCAGTGTGTTGACAGCATGGTTTACATGGACAGATTCCAGATAGAAGAAGTTGAAACACTTTAAACTAAACTTTCTCTGACCCTGAAGATGAGAGAGAGAGAGTCGATGACCTCATTCCACACATAATGGGAAAAAGTTCGTATTTTGAAAATTGAAATAGTGAAACAGAAAAGTTAGTCTTGGCCTGGTGCAGCGGTCCCGAAGCGAGACATGGGGTCTTCTGAATGTCTCGGGATATAGGCCGAAAAGATGTGTTTGCGAGGTTGAAAGGAGAATTTGTCTCCGAGTGGAATAGATGGACCTATTTGATGACGTATGCTGAATGCTGCTATATCGAGGTGAATTTTCCGTTTTGTAAATTCATCCCCAAGTATGGCACATGTTCTGTAAATTCATGGGAGTATGGGACAAGGCCATACGTAAATTTTTATAACCTTTCACGAATGGATGTACTCATGCTGTTTATTTTTTCTGGCAATGTTTATTCTTGACATATATTATTTTTTCTGCTTTGCCCCTTTTTTTTTATTTTATCTTTTCCATGATTTCATGCTTAAAATTAAAATTTAAATTTCACTAATATATATTATATTATATATATATATATATATATATATTCAGAAATCAGATTCAAATAAATAAGTCTCATGTCTGATCGAAAATATAAGGTAAACTGATGCAGAAAATATTTTAGGAAGTATATTTTAAAATAAGTTATGAGGTGACAAATGACACAGGTGCAGAGATTAATGACTTTAATACCGCTTCAATTGCCTGCTATCTTATTACAGTTGGAGAAATGTCATTAGGGATTTTGTGATAAATACATAATGATACCTCATCTCACACATTGCTAGACAGATTAGTGTGTCTCGTTTTTCGATCGGAATCCGCGCCTGAGTGCACAATTTGTCTTTTGAAAAATTCTCTACTTGGAAATGAACTTCTATTTGACAAATTACCACTGCCAAATGCGAACTACTTCCTTTCTTTTTCTTCTTCAGTCCATTGTCGGTTTCTATATGAAGTTGCAATCTTTACTTCAATACTGAACACTTCAATACTAGCGCTAATACTGGTATTGGTAGTCTAACGACTGAAACGAACGAACTTTTATAAAAAATGTTTTCAGACAAAGACTTTTAATAATTAAAATTTATTTCGTAGTAATTCCTTCACCCTTCTTGTTATATATATATATATATATATATAAATATATATGTGTGTGTGTGTGCGTGCGTGAATAATATATATTTAAGCAGGAAGTATTCATTGAAATGAATTTAATTAAAAAGAACCGACATGGTCTGAGTGTTTCATTTTTTATTGTATTTTTCCAATTTTCGAATGAGGTATTTAGTATTGAGATCGAAGGTGTGGATAAAGTGCCCAAAGTTTATAGGTTTTTTTTTCTCTTACTTTCGACAATCGCAGTCAGTTTCAAGAACCACACAGAGAGTAAATTGCTTTTTTGAAGAA
>CAHIKZ030001182.1:0-7500 GCA_903632075.3 Acanthosepion pharaonis
GGATCAGGGTGGATCTGGGAACACCAGCAATTAAGAAGTGGCTCCAAGATCCTCAAAGCTTCCTGATCAGAGGTCTTGCTGTTGGACGTAGTTTATCGTCATACCCAGGACGGTTTGGTAGTAAGTGGATCCTAGAGAAAGACTGAAAAATAAAAGCAAATACATTGTAGTTACTGAAGATATATATATAATTAAAAGTTCAAAAATTAAATTTTAATTTTTTTTTCTTTTTAAGAAATGCATGGTGACCACCAGCTTCTTGCCTGTAGTTTATAATGGTCTGCTAATCTTTTCCAAGCACACTCATCTGCCATACTGATAAGTAAATGCCTTTTACAGAGGCGTCTGTTCAATCAGCATACGCTATGCGGTTTAATGTAACTTTACTGAGCGGATCTTAGATACAGTTTCTGGAAGAAGAGTATATGGCGTGGTAATTTTTTAAAACAAGTCTGGCACTATCACAACCTCGGTCAAAATGACCTGTGTCTATATATGTATATATATATATATATATATATATAAAATAGCAGAGGTTAAATCGTGACGTACCTCGGATATTAATGTCGACGCCTGTGTCTTGCTAACAGACTCTTCCAATGAATTTCGGCACGGGCAGTCTCCACTTATATGAGTTTGTACATGCCATTGTAACAATATTGCCTGATGGTGAGAGTTCACAGTCTAGGGTAAACAATGCATGACTATAAAGAAACGCGGGTACCAACAGGTTTTCGGAAGTAGTGTCTACGTAGGGAGGCATCACATTCGCCGCGTCCAGTTTGTTGAACGTTTCTGTGCTGGGAGTTGTCAGCGATCACATATGTTATTATGTAACGGACTTATTTTTATGAGACATTTTATTTACTTCAAACGCTATCCTTTAGTGGGTACCCGTGTTTGAAATCGACTGTTTACTTTTATAAAACAATGTATTAAATCTAGTGGTCTGTGCACTCGAGAAAACAAAGAAAATGTGCTTTACGTCAGGGGACGAACCTAGGTCCACCTCTACAAGAGAAATCGTTTGCCTTAGAAAGCTCGGCCACAGAGAACGTCACAGTCCAGCAAATTTCTAATTACTCTAAAGAAGGCATACATCATCGTTCAGACTTTCTCGAAAGTCTATACCCGCTAAATCGCAGATTTGAAAATTAAATAAATTACTAAAGATTTAATGGAGAGCAAAGTTTTCTTGAGTGATCAGGCCGAAAGACTGCATAAGAAAACGGTGTATTTCAAACACATGTAAATGTCCTGAAATTATGAAACAAATTGCTGCCTCTTATTGTTGACACACAAATTTACATATAATAGGAATTTAATATCACCTTATATTTATGACCATTTCACCCCACAAGGTTTACTTGCAAGGATTTTGAAGCCGATCAAGATAAGAAAATGAAACTAGCTCTATAGCTAATTTTAAACCAAGAATAAATAAATATATTTCCTCACTATTAAGTATTTTAATAAGAATAAATTTAAAAGCAATCCTATCTCTCCCATTCCCTCTTTAATTTCGACCATACCTGTCACACTCTCTCTCACCACTCTCTATACCAACTTACATCAAATTAATACTACCCCTCAAAAGTGTAAAAGAATTATATGTAAATTTAAATTCATTTATTTTCAACCTTGGAAATGTGGTCTGATGAGCCAGAGGAAAAATTCCATGGCAAATTAATTATAAGCATGGACCCTTAATGTTGACTGCTTTCCTTACATTATCTCACAGGCCGTGCATGTGTACATTAGAGTCCTTTTTAAGGCAACGAAGGTTGCCAAGAATCAAGTGGAGGGAACTGAAGAGTTAAAATTAGCATGTGTGCGGGGAGTTAAAAAAAAAAATAAAGTTTCAACTCTTTCTATGTCCAAATACCAATTCTTTCAATCGGTGTTCTCATAATCCTCAGTCCGTCACCACCAAAAGGAAAACTTGATTAAATGATGCGACCGCAATCAATTAACATTACGCTAACAAACACGCTTTAAGTACGAACGAATATATATGTAATTATTTTTTTCAAAAATCTACTGTATGGAGCACTGTTTTTTTTTTTTAAATAAAAAGAATACTAAAGAACTTTGGATTATTAAATCTAACTGTTCTGTCATATATATATATATATATATATATATATATATATATATATATATATTAGAGAGAGAGATGGAGAGATTGAAACTTTATACCTTTTCATATTTATTGTTGTATATAGTTATATAAAATAAAGAGGTAAATCTAAACAATAAAAACAAACTTGCTGCTGGTCGCTTAATTTCAACTGAGTCTAATAACTGAACCATAATAAAATAAGAACGAGATACTCCTGGAGATGGACAGTTAAAAAAGAACAGTCTCCATTAGTAGATTAAATATACTGTTCATTTTATATATTTTAGGTACACGTATCGACATACACCTAATGAAAAACAGACGGCCTGAACTTGTGATAACATCAAATAAGTGGAGAACTAATTATCCCATGGCATTCAGATAGAACGATGTTCCTTAAGTCCTAATACGCGATGATTGGTTCAAAATCCGAGTCAAAATGTTTCTGAAAGCATAAGTGCCTTATTCATTTAGAACCAAGAAAATCACTGACCTTAAACTGTCACTCTATACACCTTCCACTTTCTGCTATCTTTCTAGGTAAAAATGTTAAATGTGACGAAAGGAGTATGAATTATTTTCTATATTTAATATGAAAAGCTTTGCCATATGAACATTTTTAAATATCTTGCATTCACTTATAAACAGTATTACCCTTTCATTTGATACGCACATTGGGTCCCACATTCTCAAACATACTAAACGGTATATCCCATTGTAATTTGGGATCGCTACACGATTATTTAATAGACTGTAATAAATCTAGCACAGTATGGAATTGCGTAATATCAGTCCACCTATATGGTAGTGAATGCTGGACAATCTCCTCAAAGATGATGAGACTTGAGACAATAGAAATATGGTGCCACAGAAGGAGGCTGAGAAGAATCCCAAGGGAAGAACATATGAGTAACAAAGTTTTCGAGAAAATGGATACAAAAAAAAGACACCTATGCATAAATCAGGAAGGAGCCTTTGAAATTTCTAGGGTACATATTGAGGAAAGGGAGCTTGGAAAATTTGATACTCATAGGACATATTGAAAGCAACGACGAACAGGGAAATCAGCAAATAAGCTACCTAATGAGTGTGTGAAAATGGATGGCAGAACAGGCTTTGAGAGAGATGACGAAAAGACAAAAATTACTATGATCTACAAAAGACAGAAAATTGTGGCGACATCATGAACAGTAGGGCAATATAGAATAATCTGGCGAAGAGATCAATGAGAATTTAACTTTTTTTCTTTTTTTCAAAAGTTGTCTGCCTTTTATAAAGGTATAGTTCTTTGAGAGAAAAGAGTATTTGTCTTGCATCACTACCGGCCTATTTTGGATTATTAAAACGTAGTTCTGAAGTCGTAAAACTATATTAAGTAGCGCAAAGTCAGAGAGATGTATGATGAATAAATAAATGCCGATACAATGAGATTCGTCTATGTGTGAAGGAAAGAAGCCGATAAAAAATAACGAGAAAAAAAAGACGAAAAGGAATTGCTGAAACCTTCTATTCAATCGTTTTTTTTTCTCAAATTCCTCAATATTAAGAGACCATAAATTTAATAACAGTATAATATGATATTAATTCAAGGATAAAAAAAAGTAATTTAAGCGTCTGTGTTCAATCGTTATTAGAAAGCACTTTATAAAAATACTTCTGGCTTTCTTTTGTGAATTTCGAGGCACTAAAAATATTGTTTAAAGATTGAAAACTTTAATAAATCATTCGAATTGGGTGAATATGTTCGTTTTCAATTGGTTCCACTCAGCCTATACAATAAATTGTTTTCGTGAAGAATTCATTTAAAACAGGAGATTTTAAAATTCTAATATTTAAGCTTGCCAATCGCCTTATTAGATATTAACCTGGAAATTGTAAGAAATAGATTTTTGAGAAATGTTACATAGTTTGATTTTATCGAGTTTTGAATAAAGGTTTTTTCGTAAGGTCGTTTTAAGAGAAATAAATAAGACGTTAGTTTGGAGCAAGAGGAATGAGGAAAAAACAATGGTTTGGTAATAACATCAAATTTTCTAGAAGAAGGGGGGCAGACAACGTAACTAAAACAAGAAATTAGAACAATATTATATTTAAAAGTAAAATAGCTTAAATCGATGAAAACAAACAATATCGAACACATGGTTCGATATTATAACTATAAATAGTTTAAATCGATATAAACAAATAAACATTGAATATTGTTCGATAATGACAATAAACAGCATCTGTATAGAAAGACAAATTTAAAGACTAAACAAAATTTTATGAATAAACAAACAATAGAACAATATTGTAATTAATGTTCATATATTTTGTGGACGTGCGAAGAGAATGACGGGGGTGTAGATGCAGAAAGTGCAATCGTCGAGTTCGTATGACAGGCAAATCTTTCTACCAAATTCCTTTACATAAAATATAAAGGCGCGTTATCTATCCCAAGATATTGCTCTTGAATAAATAACAGTTTAGGGCTCTGTCTCTTGACGGCACCAATTCGAATAAAAATAAACAGTTTCGATCAGTGACATCTTTCCTTAGAATGCATGGCAAATCACGGATAAGAAAAAAAAATCTATTCGGAGCCTTGGTCGCCTATGTCATGAAGGGCCATGACACGCACATATATAACAACACACACAGGACGCCAATAAATTCACTATACAGTTAATTATAATAAATATCGGTTATTAATTTATTATTGTTTACCATAGCATTTTATTGTTACTAAGCAAAACCATTTAAGACATTTTTGGAATGTTGATTAATTGTAACTGTATAGTAACTATTGCCAACCTGTGTCCTTGTCTATACATCAGTATCGACTCCGGTGCTCGGGTTTAGCACGAGTATATCAACATTCAAATATATCTCTTGCAAAACATGAAACATCTATCGTAATACATCGATTTAATTCTTGACTTCAGCTGGATCCAAAATATTGACCGAACGAAATATATTTCGTCGATATTGTTCATAATAAAGAAAGAAAAGCGAAGTAAAAAATAAATAAATAATAATAATAAAATAAAAATCAAGCCTGTCGGTTTGCGTAGCCCAATCTGAGATGGAGACAATTTTAATACGCAAAATATTTCTATAAATAAACTTTTAAAAATCTAAAGACTTGTAAGCCCTGTTTTTGGAAGGACACTTTATTTTTATTTCAACTTATAGCTTTCAAGTGTCCATTTTACATAATTTATTTCGTACAGTATCACATTTTTTTAGCATAATTTATCAAATGAAAAAGGTAAATTAAATTTAGCCCCACCTCAAGTCGGCGAAAATTAAAGCGTTACCTAAAGGTTTGGTGCGAGCAGTTTGACTGGAAATTGATAAAACATATCAGCAAGCAGCCACCATTACTGACCCCAAAACGTACAATAAATTAAGCTAAAAATTCACATACAGAGAGATGCATAAACACACACACACTTAAGAGAGAGATTATTAAAAAAAAAAAACAAAAAAAAAGACAAGACCATATCTGGCTAGAGATTTTTAGAGGTATATATTTTAGTTAAAGTAGATGAATTATTTTATCAAAATTATACGATTACAATATTTTGTTAAAGACTGTAATGAGTCCAACAAACAGTGATTATATATATATATATATATATATATAACAAAGACTTGTATCTACAGAAGAAGAAAACAGTTTTAAAAGAATGGACGTCATTATTTTTCGGCTAACACTTTCTCAAAAGTTAAACGTTGGCGGGCAGAAGGAAACAAAGACACATTAGTAAATAACAAATGAGGGAAACTTGGAACACTATTAAAATAGATTTTAATTATAAATAAATTAACGACTAAAGACAAAATACGATGTTCCAAAACGATTATAAAATGAAAAAAAAACCGTTATCATCCGTCAATCAAACGTAAGGAATGAATAAAATGTTCCTTTCATTTGCAAAGGCTCGGCTGATGAAACTTAATATAAACAGCCTCAAGAACTGAGATGGTGAACCGAGCAAGCACTGTGTAAAATGGAAAAAAATGTGTCATTTATTATGATAATATCAGTGTTCAATATATATATATATATATATATATATATATATATATATATATAAATTTCTAATAGGATAGAATCCAGCTAGAATTCAATTATATATATATATATATATATATATATATATATATATATATAGTGTGTGTGTGTGTGTGTATTTATTTCATAATTGATAACCAATTTTGTGAAATAAACTTAATTAATAAAAGTGTATATTTACTTTTTAAATAATTATACAATAAAAATGCTGAATTCTCAGTGCTGGCGGACAGGCGCACACATATATATATATATATATATATATATATATATATATATACACCTTATATGGATCATTATGACGGAGGTAGTTCGATTCACATGAAACCAACTAGACCTAATCTAGGCAATAAATATGAAACCATGTATATTGTGATATTGATAGAGGAATTAGATTCGAAGTAGAAAGCCATTTACGGCTTTTTCACTACCTGTTTACATTTTGTATATATATAAAAAAAAACAATGGATTCATTTTTAAAGTAAAATCTTTAAAAATTCAACGTTACACATGTATGAATAGACGAGGCTGCCTGCGAAAGAGTCGCCCCTTTTGAAAAAAGTATTGATGCTCGAAACTTGCATCTTAGGTTTTCTCTCTGGTGCAGTCCGGTAGACATAATACACATTATTTCTGTATCTAGTTATCTGTTCAAACATGGATATCCATTATATTTATATAGACATAATATATGTGGGTTTGCGTAAACCCCCCAAAAGTTCGTTCCTGTTATTCTTTTTCCATTTCCAGATCATCTCCTTGGATTTTGTTAAATTCTACGTATAAAATGGTCCTATGGTTGAACACTTTCGTATTTATAAACCAAAATCGAAGATATAAAAATACTAAATGCAATAAATTCTTAGAAATCAAAAAGAAAATAAAAACAATTACAGATAATAGAATCAGTAACCATTTTTTAAAAAAATTAGAAAAAACATATTCATAACTATAAAAACGATGTGCCGAATTGACACATGAAGACGCGATACATAAAATACATATTTTCAAAATGACGAAACTGCGCAGCACAGAACAAAAACCTGATAATGACTAATTCATACCGAATTTTCTCAGTTATTAGAAAATTTAATTTTCATTGAAAACCTGAAAAATGTTAGGAAATATAAAAAAAAAAACATTTAAAAAAAAAAATCAGTCCTTTAATAAATTTGCATAAATTAATTACTGCAGCGTAAATGCACAATGTGTGTGTGTGTGTGTGTGTGTGTGTGTGTGTGTGTGGAGAGATAGTTTTAGACAAAGCCGGCGAGAGAAATGCCATTTGGTTGAGGCGAAAATAAAATTGAAAGCATG
>CAHIKZ030001182.1:12500-102500 GCA_903632075.3 Acanthosepion pharaonis
GATAGACACCACTTACGCTCGAATCCTGTCCGCATTTTTCCTGACATGTCATGCTGTGCGGTATTCTCCAGCCTTCCGTTATATTTTGATCTGAGTAACCTTCGTGTAATTTCGTACTGAACACTAAATACCGATGTAGACTGTTCTATATCACGAATTATCTAATCTCGCCTATTTTTTTTTTTTAATCAATACGCAATTATTACTACCACAGTTTTTTTTAACGAGCATGAGTTTGTACTGTGTGGCACAGGTATTGAACTCACAATTACTATGCCAATAATTTAATTAACCAACGCTTTAATTTAATGGTCTATTTTCTCTTAAAGTTCTGAAAACGCCTGCCTGCTGCTGAATTGTTGTTACGCTTGATCACCTCTGTCGCCAATTTCTTTTAATACTGCTGATGATATAGTCTTGCTCTCAAGCTTGGTGAAGCACATATTCTGGATGGCAAGGATCGTGAAATTCATAATGACTGATCTCAAATGACATCGTTCAATCAATCACGTTTTTTAATGCCAAGTTCTTTCAGAGAATAGGTGATCTTTGCGTAGGTGACCTTTGCTCTCCATAAGAACATTTTCATTATTATCTGTGAATTACCTTTACTTTTTTTTTTCGTTACTTTCTCCGGCTTTTTATTTAGAACCTTCTCCGTATTCATACCAACCAAATGCAAAAAGAAACAAAAAAAAAAAAAAACATTTATGCAAAAGTGTATGGAACAGACTAAGCCGAGATTTGAACACTTCCAATTACATTTTCTGTATCGATAACCGTTACCCTAGCCGTAATATCTTATACTGCATTATTTTATATTTTATATTCAACAATGAGGAGGCACGGTGGAGTAATGGATAATGGATTGAGGAATCAGAGAGCCGAGTCCGAATTCCAGTCGAATCATTACATTCACTTAAGTGCTTTACGCTTGGGAAAGGTATGAGTCATTCTCTTCTCCTGCCAGCTATGGGTAAATATAGTTCTATAGTTTTGGATGGCAACTGATCTACTATCGAAAGAAATGGCAACCTACTGCGGGAAAAATTGCCCGTTATTCGTTATTCGCGTATCGAAAATACATGATCGTCAAACCTTTTGAAAAGATAGAAAAAATATTAACTATATTTAAGTAAGAATCACGAACATGACTTTCATTGAGAATTTCTTACTGAAATGACGAAAAAAAACAAACCTTTGAAAAGATAAAAAATATTAACTGAAATATTTAACTACTGAAATAAAAGAATAACACTGAACTTGTAAAAATTCTCTAACTACTTCATTACAATGTTATTCAGAATTCTCTAACTACTGAAATAAAACGAAAAATTCTCTAACTACTGAAATAAAACGAAAAATTTCTAACTACTGAAATAAAAACGAAAATTCTCTAAACTGAAATAAAACGAAAAAAAAACGAAAATTCTCTAACTACTGAAATAAAACGAAAAATTCTCTAACTACTGAAATAAAACGAAAAATTCTCTAACTACTGAAATAAAACGAAAAATTCTCTAACTACTGAAATAAAACGAAAAATTCTCTAACTACTGAAATAAAACGAAAAATTCTCTAACTACTGAAATAAAAATTCTCTAACTATTAAAATAAAAATAAAATCTGTTGTAATGTTTGCGAAAGAGAAAATCCTCATGTTTGATACATTTAAAACGACGGTAGAACTTTGAAGAATGTTCAATCTAATCCACCCAGCTAATACTAGATATTTCTAATGTTTCACACTCATTTTTGCAGTGTGAAAAGGCGGCAAAAGTTTTCACAGCATTGATGGATGTGTCGCTGTTGAGGTTAACAGACATTAGTCTAACAAAGTCAAGCAATACGTGAAACACAACGTTGTGATAATTAACTTGCAATCGGTTACAATAACGAATTCCTCACCTCTACCCAGACGAAAGTGCGAGCGAAAAAAAGAAAAAACACATTCTTGATAAAATGACTAAATGAAACAAATGACTGGAACAAAACTAATTGCGTAATAAGCTTAGACGCTAATTTCATTGCATATATTTCCCTCTGTACAAGAAGGAAGCGTTCGATCACAGGTAGACACATCACTGTATGGAATATTGCTTTTAAAGGCAGGTATAGAATATATTTCCCTATTGCAGATTGATGCAATGTTATATTACACTTAATACATATTCAAGCAATACGTAATGAATATTAACATTAATAATCTGATGACAAAAAACTGTGAATCCTGTGTGATACCAAGTGATTAAGTTTTACAGAGAAGGAGGGTAGAATTTAATCATCACATAAAAGAAATAGCCAAATTGAAAGTATAAAATTCACACAGCACCGGTTAGGAATCCATGAAATTCAGCATATTACACGACAAATTGACATTTTTGCTATTGTTGACAATATGCAAGGCTACTCTGTGGAGTAATGGATAGTGGCTCGGATTGAGGAATCGGAGAGCGGAGTTCGAATTCCAGTCAAATCCATTACATTCTCTTACGTGGTAATTCCCTTGGGAAAGGTATGTATCCTCTACTTCTTTCCCCAGCTATGAGTAAATAGCAGGGCAGGCCGGGTTCTAGTATTCCGCAGAAAGAAATGGCAACCTACAGCGGGGAAAAAATCTGCTTCGTCAGTCATGTATCGAAAAATATACGTTCGCCTAAGCGTGCATAACTCAAGGGTAGAGGATTACGCCAAGGCGTATAGAGAGCGAGCAACGGTTGCATATTATGACGATATGGAAGATAGGTAATTTCAAGTCAAGGATCAACCGTTATGGTCATACTAATGAAGGATGCATTCCTTTGATAATCCGCTCCACATTGCAAGAGTTCTGGGGAATAAGGTGTTGTTGGCCATAGAAATAACCGTTATCAAAAGGTGGTTCCACGATCCTAAAAAAAAACAAAAAAAACCCTCCTAATCAGAGGTCATGCTGCCAGATGTAATTTATCGTAATATCCAGGATTATGTCGGGTGTGGGGAATAGAGAGAGAGAAAGAGAAGGATGGAGAAGTCAGATACTTTCTTGAGCAGTACAGGTAACAAAATCTATTTCTATGAAGAAGGAACAAAACCTGGAAGAGTCAAGAAATAAAAAAAAGGATCACCTAAGCCGAACCTATGTGACTGTCTCTAGATTGGGCCCTTTTCTATTTTAGTTCTAGAAAGTCAGGATTGGAAAAACAGCAGAGAAAATATAATATTCTATAGATAACCGAGAAATTCTACCTGAGGAAAACAAAAAGGTACCAAATAAGAATTAACAGTTGGAATAAGCTGTTCTCGAGTGAATAGCTGAAGATTGTGAGATTAAAAGGAAAATGAATCGACAATAATTAGTCCATTCACACGGCATATGGCTTGAAACTGGGTTTAAAATAAGAAAAAAATACTGCTCAACATATAACTACGATCTGACGCTTGGATCTTTGATTTCAAAGATTCACGAAACTTTAAGAAGGTCTATTGCGAATTCCATGAAAAACCGGAACATATACAAGAGTAACGGAGACGAATCCTTAGCAGAAGTAAAAAAAAAAATGTTTTTTTGTTACCATTTTTAATTTACACTGCTAGAATAACATTGATTAAAATGTTTGTTATCTAGGAAGAAAGTGTCGCTGACAACACTGGAGTTTCAACACAGATCAACAGAGTGTAAATAAAGGCGAACACATTTTGAAACAGTAGATCACGCGATGGTAAAGGAAATGTATATATGAGAATTAACATGGGGTTTAAGGGATAACTTTCCGAGTGAGTATTATCGCGCAATTACTATTAATGCGGGTGCTATTCGAAGGTGTCTGACACCAGTATTGTTCAACGGCGTTACTATAGCTGTATCTGCGATTACAAAGTCTCTACTATAACGGGCATTACGAAAAGGGACAACGAGTATTCGTTGACATCGCAAAAGTATTACAATACCAGATTTCAACTATGAAAGCAACCGGAATTAGCACAAACTAGAAATTCTCCTTAAAAAAATGAAAAGAAAAATACATTATCGAATATTCACGCTGACAAACTGTTGTCTCCAAATGGGAATCAATTATCAAAGCAAGATATTCTACATATGACTACGTTATTCAACCAATATGAAAAAGCAAAAGAAAGCATACGCATTTGATAAAAGGTACTACACACAAAAAAAAAAAACTGTTGGAACTACCAAGTAACCTTGACTTTGGAAGGATTTTAGAATTTATACTTGGGGCAAAACACCTGCATACGGATATAAATTGAATTCAGTCAACAAACAAGTAGAAAGTTGCGTAAGACATGTGTTTCTTCTCATCGGAATTATTCAACATATACACAGCTGCTATTCTGAAAGAATTATAAATCCTACAAGGATCCATGTTTGCTTGCCACAGATTTAACATTAGATGAGCAGATGGCAATGCTGATAGCAGATACAGACTACTACAGAAAGTAGTTAAGGAAACCAAAAGAAAGGATCAACAATTGCAAGAAGATAGAACGTATGTCTGTCAGCTAAAGAAACAGCCCATCACGCAACAAAATAGAAGTTACCAAAATCAAGCAAGTACAAAAAAGTATATATTTGAATTGTTTTAATGTCGAATGGAAAGTGCGACAAATAAATCCATGGGTACATTTGGATAGCGAAAAGTGTCTTCCAAAAGACAAGTAAAATATTAAGAAACAGAAATATTTCGTTAGAAACAAAGGAAAGACAACGGGGCTTTTATGTAATATAGTTGCAGCTATATGGTAGCGAATGTTGGATAGTCTCCTCACAAATTAAGAATAGACTTGAAGTTCTATAGAATGATTCTGATTTAGTAACGACGACGTTTTAGAGAATGATAACAAAGGACTCATATTTGACATCAGAAAGAGACAGTCGAAATGTCTAGAACACAAAGAGGTTTTCGAAAATTTGACACATGATATTAATGGTAAAGAATAAAACGCATAACGTATATGAATTTGTGTAAATGGTTGGAAGAACATTGCTGAGGAGTGATGGCAAAAGACAATGTTGACAAAGCGCGACAAAGGACGAGAAACAGCCGAGAGAAAGGAGACACACAAGTGAAGAAGACAAGAGTGCAGAAAATGGTTTCTACCATAACAAAAATTTGTTAGCGCATCCTGGCCCCGGGAAAACAAATTTATAATTGAAATAGATCGAATAGAATATAGGAAAGGCATTATGACAGTCATGGGCAATCTGCGGCCTGCGAGCCACATGTGACCCGAGTGGCATTCTGAATGGCACGTGTAATTTCTTGGGGAAAATAACGTTTATTAAAATGTTCGTTTTCTTTCGTCCCCTTTTGTTTACTCACACATTCTCATTCATAGTGACATAAAAAATGATTAAGTACATAGTTTCTTGTGTTTTATAATATTTCGTTGATGGTAACATTGTAAGGCTTTTAAACCATTGCCGACTTTCACTAAGGAAGATCGTAAGTGTTAACACCTTTAGCTTCAGTAATAAGACGCGTTAATAATTATTTCTAATTCTTATTTTCTAGAGAAATAATATTCTTTTTAAAAAAAAAAACAAAAAATAAAACAAAAAAAACAAACTTTATGCATCATTAAATGAATAAATTAGAAACATCACGCACAACAACGGGCGACAATCACTGTTATCAGTGATAATATTATACGAAAACTTGAGTTTATTTTAATTATAGAAGGAATCTTTTCGCCAAAAGAAAAATGGTTGACTTGCCCATTTCTAAGATAGATGCTTATGCGCGTGCTCTTTGTGCAAAACGTCTGCAGTATCTTTAATAACTTACTATGATTATTTGTTTTTTTAGTAGTACGGCCCACTGTTCGAAAAAGTGAACTAGGTTGCATATGCTTGCTAGATGACTTATCAAAATTTGGCTTCGCTCTGATTTGTGTACGAGATGGCTATTTGAAAAAAAAAAAAACAACCAACTTCCGGTTGAACATGAAACTAAGAAATGTAAGTTAAGAAACCTTTAAGATGCTGACCATAATTTTAGATTGATTGTATCATTACCTCAATATTAAAAGGCTTTACGTGATCAAGAAAGTATACCGTATGGTAAGACGCTACAACAGGTAAGACGCACCCTACGAGTGTGGTCTTGAAAGTTCATAGACTGACCAAGGTATAAATCTAAATAGACATACCTGTTAGAGTAAAAGACATGGGAGATTTACGACACTGTAGAAAGATATTGCCGACCAGCTGCCCTTTGAATGTTTTTTTTTTTTTTTTTAGTTCAAAACTGAGGTTTCTACTTACATTTAAATTTTGTCCAGCATAGGAACTTTTTCATCCCTTCTTATTAGATCATTTAAAAAGAAAAAAAAAACTATGAAGATTTTATAGCTTACCATACTAGCAAGTCCAAGTTGCCGAATATACAGTGTCGTTTGGCTTTCCGTTACAACAAATTATCTCAATTTAGACCTGTTAAATTTTGGAGGTTGTTATTAGATTTTAAATAGCTTAGTACAGTGTTTACCTATTCACATAAAAAAATAAATGGCATGGCTAAACGTAGGCTATACCTAGATAAACGAAACACTTACAGTACCAGTAGGAGGCTGTCTACTTGTTATAATCAATGCCCGTAAAACAAAATATGTGGTATGATATTAACAGGATATACGGTATTTATTACATATTAATGTAGGTTTATATCTGTCTGGGTTTTGTGGTTGCTTGTCTCTCGGGACTGGGGTTATTGTGGATTGGTAAACTCATCTTAAAAATTTGAGTTCTCAATGCGAAAATGCAGGGTGCTATTTGAAAGAATTGTAACTGAAATAAATGCGTTTTAGCATACGGAACTTACAATGAATTCGAAGTTCTATGACCAAATAATACCCCCAGGAAGGCAAATGTACTCATCTCATCTAGTATAGAATGTGGCCACAAGACAAATATAAGAAGGCTTATACCAACAGCAGTAATTAAGATAGTAATGGTGATGGTAGTAATAGTGGTGATAATGATGATTATAATAACAATGGTAATTATAATGATACTTTGCCCATGCGAAACAAGCAGAGGTACACAAACCCAATACCAGTGAGGGGTTACGCAGTGCAGGGTTAAAAGATGAAACTGAAGTTTTTATTCTTGCTGCACAAGACCAATTCTTGCTAATTAGAAATTACTAAGCATGCATAATGAAAATTCTGTTGACCCCAAACAGATTGTCATAAATATCAAGAAGCATTTGCACAGTGTTAGCACCAACTGAATATAAAACTTGGCATGACAGCGTGGGTCAAAATACCTGCACTGGAATATATGCCACTTTTACAGGAAGAACACTGCAAGAAACTGGAAATGAACATCACCCAGATCCGGTTACAGAACTATGACCTGTGAAAATTGGGACTTTGCTATACATACAGACAACTTAATCAAAGACAACAAGAGAATGTCTTCTGGTATTGACATGGCAGTCCCTACAGATTGAGATCTATCGTTGAAGATCTTCAAAAACACTATTAAAGTACATGGATCTTGAAGAGGAAATCTAAAACCTGTGTCACGTGAGGACATCAGTACTTCCAGTTTCAGCCCTCGGATTGATTGGAAAATGTGCTAATAGATTAATTGAAGACATTCCTGGCATACCATGGGTTAAAGAAATACAAAAAAAATAGTACTTACAATTCAAATATTACGAAGAGATTTATCTATGTGAAGATGTGTGATATTTCATGAAGCCATTTCTGACCTTAGGTCTCTTGTTGGAACCCGGAAGGAAATGTATATACAACAGAAACCAAAATAAATAATAACGAGCTTATGTATGTGCCAGTCAATGTGAATATATAGAGACATATTCTTGAGTATCTCAGAATCTAACAGAAAGCATCACAAGTGACAAAAATATTTCTTTCTTGATGACTTTTTTTTTCGCTTTTCAATGTTCAGATTGGAATCCTTCTTCTTCACACAATGTATTTGCTTGTCTTTGTTATTTTTTTCTGAAAATAATCAGATGCATATCAGGAAATGATTTCTCTGTTACTATTTCTGGCTTGTTCTGTTCTCAAGTATTCTGTTTTTCAGCGCAGTGATTCGTTCATTTTCCGATTCTCCTTTGTACTGGAGCTACAACGCTATAAAAATTCCTAAGCAAAAAGTCTATCCATCCAACAGTAAATAAAACTGCCTTACCGTAGGAAAGAACATGAATACATAACTTCAGGAAACCTTTTCTTGAACTCCTCATAACTACATTCAATTGTGTTAGATGAACTCCTCATAACTACATTCAATTGTGTTAGAAAAATATTTTCTTCGTGACTACCACCTTTATATATTTATATATATATATATATATATATATATATATATATATGCTCTTTTTTATGTTTTCCTTTATGGTTGCTTTTATTTTAATGGTTATACTATTAGTAAGAATGGAAACTTGCATGTCCAACTGAAGCATTATAAAATATCTTGTTTTGGAAAAAGTCAGCCGTCTCACAAAGAATGTTTCTTTCGTCTGAATAATATTCGCATAAAGGAAAACACGTCTAAGGACCATTGCTCTACAAAAATATTTTTTACAACAATTAACACTGGTTATAGCAATTAATAAATGGAGAATCCACCTGTGATAAGTTCAGTTGCGATTAAACTCAGGTGTACTGAAGCCATAGTTCTTAGTTATAGAAAGTAAATAGTGGTTAAATTATGTGGTGAAAGCATACCATTATGGAGTTTTGGTTTAGTAACTGTTTTCATGTTAATAACCGACATTAGAACATAATTCTCTAGAATATATTTTAGACGAGGGTTCCATAGAGCAAATTCCTTAGATTAGAGTTCTGGTTCGCGTTACGTTTGCATATAGCCTCACGACAGACTTTCAATACCTAGCCTCACAGAGAGAAATAATGCGGCCGTATTCGCTGTGAAGTACAAAAAGAATTATATTAATTTGCATGTGTGTGTGGAAAGGTTTTCGTGTCAAGCATTTCGGCCTTTCTACTTCAAGTGCCTAGAGAGATATTTACGTTACGAAAACGACGGTGACACTGAGAATATTATTTAAGCATTAAAGAAAAAGAAAAGGTTTTTTGGATATACACACGTGTGTGTGTGTGTGTATATATATATATATATATATTGGGGGAAATAAATATTCGTACATTTGAAAAATTGTAGTTTTATAAATGTAAAACCTTAAATAAAACAAATCTCGGCACATTTTATGTATAAAGACACATACTATTAAAGAATAATAATAAACATAATTCTTATTCTGACAGAAATTAATGAACTTTTTAATTCTAACTGGTGAAAAAGTATTCGTACAAATCAATTATTAGAATAAAATAATCATTTAATTATGAAAAAAAAGTTTATTCTTGAATGTTCCAGTAATGTTATCAGTAACTAGCAGCATGGTCCGGCGTTGCCCGTGCTTGATTCAAAAATCGTACGACTCGTACAGTAATCGCTATCACTTGACTTAAAATATTTTTGCCCTTCCTTGCCTTTAAAGGAGTGCCCTTTGCCGTGCTGATGTTGCTAGATGCCTCACTGCGAATTTTTTCTAAGCTCTATACTAAACATTAAATCTGTTACGAAAAAAGAATTAAACAAAATGAACACAAAACGATCAGCTTTAAAAAAGGACTCGTAGCTGGAAAAACCGAATGAAAAAAACAATGTTAACAGTTAAATACTTTTTCACACTGAAAATATTGAGACTGGTCATACTACTTGGGCGGGGTTGTTGTTGCCCTTGTTTTGTTAACCCGGTAATTTGGAAACCATACATTGATCCAATTTTAAGTTCAAATAAAAAGAGCTCAAAAGTGTTTAACAACGCGATGTCAACTGCACAGAATCCAAAATGAGGTGAAAAGCTTAGATGTACCGGGCCGCGTAGTGCAGGCGAGACATTCAACTTAAAACCACCAAAATCCGTATCACCTGTGAGTTAATCGTTTTTTTTTTTACAAAGTTTGAGTCCCAAATAAAAAATCGGGCTCCGGCATGACACAATGACGTAAATTGAAAAATAGGATCTGGGATGCGGCCTGGGAAAAAGAACAGTTTAAAGAAGTGGGAAATGGACTGATTTCGTCTACGGAACCTTCCTGCCTAATACCAAACATTGCAGCATCATTCCCTTTGTTGATGTACTTGCATACATACTTGATGGAGCGAACTGAATGGCAATATTCGACATTGATGTGCGCATTGAACGCTTTTGTTAGCAGGGGATAGTATGGCATTGCCCATCTGTTATCCACTTGGTGGCCCTTTAAAACGGCTGTAAATCCTCACTCAGTGGGACTCCTTCTCCGTTACAGTGGATAACCATCGCTCCCTGTAATGGTTTCGCTCACGAAATCTCGTGGGTACTGCCGGGTGCATTTGCCGTCGCTGTCGTGACAGCTGGTGTAATTGTAATGCGACCCGCATGGACCATGAATCATGCTGGTTATCACTATTTCGTACAATTCAGGGTCAGCCGACGGATCAGGAATTTCAGCAGAAATAAGATGATCGATTTCTGTGGCCTCAATCTTGTCGCACAGCCAAATTAGTATATGTGCGTGAGACAGGCCGCGTTTCTGCAACTCAATAGTGTGCATGCGACAGCAAACAGCCCCAAAAAACCTGGCACTTTGTAATCACATCAATTAGCTTTCCCAACTTCAGATGCTAAACGCGCGCAATGAGGTCTGGACGGTCGTAGGCCGATTGCCCTGGTATAAGTTCTTTAGCATTTGCGTACCATTTTGGGTTACACGTGAAAATTATGAATAGGTCTGTTCGGTCGTACTTACGAACGTATGTCATCGCGTCTTGCGTCATCGCGTGCATGTATCGTGGACTGTCTGTGAACGTTGCAGGTAGTATGCACATGCCTATATTGCGTGGATCAGCGTCATTTCGTAAAGCATCACGGAGATGAATGTAAGAGTCGCAGCGCAACTTGGTCTGATGTAACAGAGTCTTTCGGATTCCATCTTAGCTGCCATGTCTACTATGAATTGATGGAAAAGTTGCCGGCTTCGATGAAGATGATTGAATGCACCCTCATGTACCATCAATAGATATGCGTAGAAAGCCCTGCAAGACACTGTTTTTAAGGTGGACCCATTTTGCAGAAAGTGGTACCCATCTTCTCCGTAAGGGGAGAGAAGTGGGTATTGCAGTGCATCGTAGGACCGGTGCGTTTCACTGATTCTTCGGAGCCCACTGCCGCGCGATTCGATAACAATGTCACGTCTGTTGTGCTGATTAGAGCTGACAATGACGGAAACTTCGTTACTTGCGGGAGCATTGTAAAGACGTTCGTGCTGTCCCTGAGGCCGTTTGTCAGCATCAATTACAATAATGAAATCAGAAGTGTTATTTTCGAGAGCATACTTAAAACTGCGGACATAGTTGTTTGTCTCGTGGAGCATTTGTTGGAGACTCATTATGATATCCCTGCGAGGATGATTGTGCTGGCCTGTATCGTTCTCGGGAATAATGGCCATGCCCGCATCTGCCTGTTGATTGCAGTCAGCTATGAAGTATATTTGTAGAAAGGCCGAATCAGTGGCAGTTTCCGGCAAAAGAGACCCAATCCGGTCGTAAACCTGACCTTGAAGGTGGGATTCCAACCGAAGGCATTACCACCAAAAGAGGTCATTTGGAAGGCACAATTGTACTGTATGAGGAAATGTTTGGAGTCTGGACTGGAACCCTCCAAACCTGCAGACTCTCCAGGCCATTTTTTGGAATTGCAATGCCCACAGACAACTGACATGGATGCTATTTGGAGGTCTTTTCGACCGGAAAGCCTCAAAACTGGCTCATAGTTGAACGCTAGCTTAAACCAAATCTGCTTTGGTGGGCTACATATCCCTCGTTGTGCATGGCGGCGCAGGTTAAGAGTCTGCAACCTTTCAAGTCTTTCAGTAGGTCCTTCTACAACTATAGCAGCGGAAATTGAAATTGCATCGCGTTGCCGCCTTGTTTTCTCAGTCATGGATTCCTGGTACCGTCGAATGGACTTTGCCGCAGCTTTCGATTCGTTACGTGCGGTTTTCTCAACCGTGGTCTCCTGGGACCGTCGAATGGAATTTGCAGCGGCGTCAGCTGCATGGCGTGCGGATTTCTAAGCCATGGATTCCTGGGACCGTCGAATGGACGTTGCCGCAGCTTTCGCTTCGTTACGTGCGGCTTTCTCAGCCGTGGTCTCCTGGGACCGTCGAATGGAAGTTGAAGCGGCGTCGGCTGCATTGCGAGTAGCTTTTCGATGCGGGCAAAAGCGCTTGTGATGAAGCCACTTTTTTTTTTTGTCTTGCAAGCGTTTAGGTAGTTTCCTCTTACTTTTCAACGAATATGTATAAACTTAGGTACCTCCACGAAATCGCTAAAAAAAGAGCATAGCTTGATGAAAAAGACGCCAACCTTGCCGAAAACTAAATTTTATTGTCTAAATGCTTATGTTATTATTAAGAGGAATGACCAAAGTTTTTTTTTTTAATTATTTTTAAAAAATTTTCCTTCTTTTAGAACATTCTAAATTTTGATTAAAAAAACTTGTTTCTATTTGTATCAGCGGAACTAGTAAATAACAGACAATTTTAGCACGTTTTTTGGTATGACACACATTAATTTGAAAAATCGTGCAAAAATAGAAATAATTATCGGATGTTAATGAAACTTTCAGGAACTATTCACAGATGATCGAAATTATTATAAATATGTTTTTTTTTTATGAAAGTCATGGTAGAAATATTTTTTTAAAATATTTATTACCCCCCCCCATAACTAATTTTGTGAAAACGCTAGAAATTCGATCGGTTTTAGTGATTACAATAATTAAAAGCACAGGGCTTTGAGGAATGCAAATCATGTTTTTTTTTGTTTTTAATTGGATACGCAGTACCTGAAAATCAGCTCTGAATTGTAACATACAAAACTCAATAAAACAAAGATATTATTTAATTTCAAATGCTTTTATTTGCTTTTAGTTGTTTTTATGAATATGGACAATATTTTCTGAAAGCAAAAAAATTTTTCGATGAAAATGAATTTTAATACAATTATTTGTTATTTCATTAATTATAATAGATTTTACATTTAAGTTGTTAAAATATTATAAAATTAGTTAAAAGCCGCATCAGCTTTCATAAGTGTCCTTATGAGATAGATCTTTTTTTAGCACGTTGTAAATTGTATCATTTTGACTAATCAGAAGATCCCCAGTAATTAAGAAATGTAATTTTTTGCTTATAATGGAGCTGTAATTATAAAATACGGAAGACCAACCGGAATATAATTAAGTTGCGTTATTTGAGTTAAGCATTGTTCTCCGCTGTTAAGGCCTTTACTTTTGCGAAACACGTGTGGAGAAGTTAATTTGATTTTTCAATTTCAACTGAGAAGGGTACCTACAAGTATCAGTATCATCTTATGAAATTTATATGATCTTATTTTTATATTAATCTCAGTTACGACATTTTTCCATAAATGAAATATCAAAATTAATAATAAAATGAATGCAAATACAAATAACAGTAGAATGTAATAAATGTACATAAAATTATAGTAATTTATGTACAATTCTGATAAAATTTCATAAGGTACCTATAAATTAATTAGATACCTTTCTTAAGAAATATGAAATTTAATGTCACACTTAAAAGTTTTAATTTCTTTAGAATATATTTCCCATAAAGCATCATAAACGTAAAGACGAAAAAAAAAAAAAAAAAAAAAAAATTAGACCGCTGAAAATTTTCGTTAAAAATAACGGGGTAAATAATTTGTTCATTTGTTAAATGTAAATTATTTCACTTTTCTCCTTCCGTAGAACAAATTAGCCTCATGGAATTCGTAAATATATCATTCATCACATGTCAAGAGACGCGAAAGTTTATGACCTGCTTTGATTTATTTTCAAATTACAACTTTTTGGCACAAAAGCTAAGTTTGGTTCAAAATATTTTAAATAAACATTATAATTTCTGATTTTCTTAAAATAAGTTTTGAAACAATGATAATTGATATTTAAAAAAATTTCAAAATCAGATTTCTAGTTTTTTTTAAAATGCAAAAAAATGGTCAATTTTGCTGACTCAAAAAAACTAGATTTTTAACGAAAATTTCGGACGTGCTAGTGTGGCACCATGCATACCTGACGAGCTTAGAGAAATACTCATAGATATATGATTTGTTTTTTACGGTTTATCAACCATTTAATAATTATTTAAGTCCGAAAAATATTTGGGGTTTTAAGAATAATTCTTTCTTTACATTCAAGCGATCTGGAAGAAAGAAAGAGAACACGAAGAAGAAAGAAAGAAAAAATACTACGAAAACATGTCATAGGCGAGCACACACACGCACGGCTGACAGATAACAGGTGTCGAAAAATTTTCAGGTCAAGCATCTGACCGATTTCCGCGGATCCGCGAAAAATGGAAGTTTTGTTATCAATTGGTTGTCACCCAAGTGGGAAAGTGTGTCATTGGAATGATAGTAACGGTCTAAGTGGACGGGGAAGTGTATCTAAGGATATGAAGACAAACCATTAATACGAAAACACAGTCTTCAGAATTAGAAAAAGCCCACACAAGGTGTTGTCGCTGAAAGATTTTTTTTGAGATAATAAAGATTTTTATTATCAGACCTTCGAGCGGAGGGAAATTGAAATATTTTTATTCCGTTTCAGAAACGTCAACGAGTCTGAGAAATTCCTTTCTTAGATCATATCCAATTAGCGATAAACTGCTTGACAAATGCCACGTGTTAAAAAGCCGAAAGTGTCATCTCAGTCGCTCATGATAAGGGCGATTTAAATTAATATTTTTGTTTTTTAAGCAAGGTATTTCTTTCCCAAAACAAAGCCACGGATTGTCCACGCCCGACTAAAGACGTCATTGGCTAAATAAGATCACATGACACACGAAGGAGGAGGAAAGATACCCGACCAGGACCTCATTGGCCGAGAGCGGTCACGTGACGCACGAGGAGAATCGGTCGACGCCCCTGTCAGAAGTGTAAGTGTAAGGAGCCGATACGAAGAAGCAGGGAAGCGGGTACACGCCCCTCAGAGGCACAGTAAGGGAGTGGGAGTGAGAGTGAGTTACCGAAAATGGAAAAGAATGAAAAATCCCTAACCAGAAATAAGATGGTTGGATACGTATTTAGAATTATCGAAGAAACCCTGGCCCCGACAGACCCACCCCAGTTTTGACTGCGTCAATAAAAGCGAGACCCCAAACGACAGAAATCAGAGTTCAGCCGCGGACGGCGAAAGAGTTCAGCCGCGGACGACAAGCAGAGATGAGCGCCCAGTGTTGAGACCGCGTCAGGATAGCTGACCAAGATTCACGCACAATTCTGGACTCTTCTTCAACCAAGAACAAGTAGTTTGAAGAACGACTTAGAATAAAGACCAGAGAAATAAGTTTTTTTTTCGACTTTCGTCCAAAGACACACCGAAACACAAATTTCTTAGAGAGCAGACAACTTGAAGCCTTAAAGTTGCCTAGTAAAAGCGTCATGCCACAATCCACAGAACGGGTCGGGAAGTAGACATAGTCCTATATACCGAGCAAATAGACATAAAAAGTTTTTTACCTTTTTCTTTGATACGTTAGACCTTCTGAGTTTTTATTTTATTTTCTTTTATACATAATTGTGTGTTATCACCCCCGTTAGACTCAACTTGCATTACGGCACCAACCCCTGTTTGATCTCGTCTGTCTAAGATCAGTTCACAACGGGGGTAGGCAGACTGGAGATCAGTGCAGTTACCCTGGTAACCAGGCGTTGGGAGCGGGTTGGGAACGGCGAGGCTGGTATCAATCTAACCAAAGGGTTAGAACGTCACGTTTGGAGCAGCGAACATCTGACGCCGCGGCGAAGACGTCACAGTTGGTGCTGTCCGTGACTAGGATATCAGAGCCTGGGGAGCACGTGACGTCACAATTGGCGCCGCGACCGGGATCGAACGACACAGTTGACGCTGCGACCGGGGGACGACGTCACACTAGAAACGATTAAAAAATGGAAAAAAATACCCCAAAAATACTTTGACCTTTCCTCTTAATAATAACAAACATTTAGACGATAAAATTTTGTTTTCGTCAAGTTTGGCGTCTTTTTCATCATGCTATGCTCTTTTTTTAGCGATCTCGTGGAGGTACCTATGCTAAAATAGATCATAAACGAAAATGGCCTCATAATGAATTAATCATAGATCAGGATCGGAGGGTCATGAAGGATTGAAAAGAAGTTATGTATAAGAATCATTTTTTAATTTATTCACCATGATCTTCGCCTTTTTTAATCTAATATTCTCTCCTGAAGTAACAAGAACTTATAGGTTTTACGAACGATTTCATTTTCAGGTCTTATTCTCCATCTTCTTTGGATTGTTATATCTGAGACTTCTCTCAGTTCCCAAAAGTCTTATGGATTGATTTGGATCTTTTCTAATTGAGCACTTTAGTTCTAAGTTGAAATGATGATCCTCCTTATGACCTTATCAAGGTTTTCTCTCTACTATTCCGACTTCTTTAAAACTTATTAACCGTTCTCTTGGTAATTCTTGAATGGACTTTGAAGATAAAAGTCCAAGTATGAATGTTGGTACCTTTACTGAAAACCTGAATCAACTTTTTCCACTCAACATTGCTCAGTTGAGAGGACAGTGGAGCTGACACAAAACGATTTTAACCTGTTCTCTTTCTAGCTGAATAACTCAAATGGTTTTTCAGTTATTCTTACGACAAATGGAGTCAAGATGGCTAAACATCTTATCTGTAAAGCTAGAATAAGAAATTAAGTTTAGTGTTTTACTTAGATATTACACATTGTGTGACTGCAAATTATGCTTTATCACCATTTGGACAATTTTGCTGTTACAACCGATATATATATATATATATATATATATATATATATATACTCGTACTGTGGAGAGATAGCTAAATTAACCATTGTAAGTAATTATGAAATTATAGTTACAAACGAAGCATGATTTGGTTTCTCCATTGTTGTGAGGAGCACACGTTATTTGCTGTAGTAACTGTAGAATTTAATTTTGAACCTTTGCGCTTATGAATCAGAACTTCTGGCATCAATGCAATCGTTCTTGTAGAGTCCAGTGTGTGATTGACCAATTAAGAAACCGAGTTAACTTAGTAAACACACACATATATATATATATATATATATATATATATATATATGTGTGTGTGTGTATTTAAATAAAAAGAAAGAACAGTAAGATATATAATCTGGTGTACTTATAGATATTTTTATTTTTACAAAATAGTGCTCAATGTAAATTTACAGAGCATTAATATTATAAATTGATTTAAAATATGTTTTTTCCGCTACACAGTTCTAACCATGTTTCAAAAATGGAAGCTAAAAGTCACGAATTTAATTTGGCAATTAAATTAAAGACATTAGTTCCATTTCATCCTCAAGCGAATTTTAGAATAACTTAAAATTACTAGGTTTTACAGACACAGCTAAAATCCTGTTTCCATGGTTACAGATAAATCTACTTCAATTGGACAAGGGTTGTCTGGGTTTTCCTTATGTCTGTAAATTCGTGGCTTTTAGCTTCCATTTTTGAAACATGGTTAGAACTGTGTAGCGGAAAAACATTTTAAATCAATTTATTATATATATATATATATATATATATATATATATGTGTGTGTGTGTGTGTGTGTGTGTGTGTGTAAAGGGAAATTGATAGAGAAAAGATAGGTAGGTTGTCAGTTTTAAGTGATATTTTTATTATAGTAAATATTTAATAATTTTTCTCGTTTCAAGCTGTTTCGTAATTCGTTCCTGCAATAAATTATCTGTCTAAGCAACGATTTGGTATAAGTTCTTTTGTGGTCTAGAGATCTGAATTTGCTTCCTTATTAAAAATGCGTAAAGACGAATCCCAGCGAAACTATAACAAAATAACATGGCTTCTGGCATTAACCTCATGCTACATTATGTCATATTTGCAAATTAAATATTGATGCCTGTCTTCGAATACGACCTTCAGTTTTTTTTTCTATTTGGGAATAGTACTCGATTGTTTATAAACAATTCGTTATCAGGCAACATTACAGACCTTCGACTAAATCAGAAGCAAATTCACCAACGACGACACCGTGGTTTAAGCAAATTAAAATAAAAAAAGAGACGTTAATTAATTAAAACGCATTACTAAAAATATTACTTTGGACTGTGTCCCCTTTCTTGATAGATTTGTTTGTTTAATGGCATATCAGCTACTTATGTGTTATTTAATGACGAAATTAAATTCTCTTGGGAGCTTTGAAGTAATAAAAATATAGGTTATTCTGCTTCCACAACTGAATACATGGTAGATAATACTCAACATTTATTCAGCTACATATTTCTGTGGATATAATTAAAGATGGTGATGTGCGTTTTGTGTTTTGTTGAAGTTATATTTTGGAAAACAGTTTGATTTACGATATATATATATATATATATATATATATATATATATATATATATATATATATATATAGGTATCATAAAAGTTGTTTCTTTAGTAGTATTTTAAACGAATTTGGCTGAAGTAGTTCCAATTTGTTAATATGTGCGTATCGTATAAACATTTATTGCAGGTATTTTTACAATAAATATTTTTGTTTCCGCGGTTCACTATTGGCCGATATCTGAAAAATAACAGGTGCTACCATCCTTGGTTCAGAGAGGGGCATGCGAACAACTGCAATTAAGAGGTTGTTCCACGCTCCTCAAAACCATCAATTTCCGATCTGAACCCTTGCTGTCGGATACAGTTTAGCGGCAAGATTGTGTTCAAGAATACTAATATTTCTTTCATCATTATTTAACATACTCATACAAATTTAACAACCATTTAAACAACTGGCGCCGGTCAACTGATGGCTATCTGCTGAGAGCTTCGTTTCTTCCTCTACCCTGCCCCACGTTGGGATTGATCACAGTGTAGTGAAAATCGAACTTTCGTCCGCATTTAAGCGCTGAATCAAGTTGGCGAAACCATGCTATGAAAACCAAAGGACAAAGATACCTCTGCCGGTGAGAATATAAATTATAATAAATCATGAAGATGGTCGCAGATTTTCATATGGTTTTATATAAAGAAAAAGACGATACAAAAAATTAACCTTTGTCCTGAAACCTAGTGACGAGGAATCATCTGTTTTATTAGGAGCGGGCTAGCAGTTCATACGAGATGATAGGCAGTCAGGAATTCGAGTTATCAATTCTTTACATCAGCCATTCTTTATTCCGGCTCGACGTCAACAGTAATCTCGCCAATTCTCTTCGACTGGAGGACACGTGAATTCTTCTGGCGTAACCAGCCCATGGCCGAGCTCGACCGATCTCTGGCCTCTTCTCGCTCAACTGCGAATGCATCAACCCTTCGCTAATAATATCTCAGGCTTAAATGGGTACAGTTTATATGCATCTTTCATAATTGTCCACGCCTCCAAATTCATTATTATTCATTTTCCTCGGCATTGGTTTGACAAAAATTTAAAATAACTACGGATGCACACAAGTATACAAAATAATCAATCTACAAATAAATTAACAATGAGTTAAAATGAAAAGTTTACTGCATTCGGATCTAAAGTTATTCTAGAGGCTACTGACTATATTAACTTGAAGCAGAAACGTTACCACCTACCCAATAATCGTTAGACACACAAAACCTTGCCCCATTGACCAGCATACATAAATATATATGCTCGGAAGATTGTGTTCAATTATGAAATAATCTGTAGTCACTCGATGTTGTCCTCAGTGTCCACTTTTATATTTGAGCCAGAAATATAATGTACCTTAAAGCGACAGAGATAGCTAAGAGAGTGGGGTCAGAGAGTGCAGGAACTGTCTGTAATGGTTATTTTTCTACACAGATCTATACCTATATGTACAAGCAATTTCGGCCAATTCCTTAACTATTTCCGAAGGTTAGCTGCTTTCAATTTTTGTGTTCAATGAATGTCGTGTGTAATTAAATGTATCACAGCCACGACGTGCATATATATATATATATATATATATATATATAGATAGATACATAGATAGAGACCGACAGATTGACATACACAGACACACAGATAGATATGTGTATGTTTTCGAAAATCTAATCGATCCAACCCAATTCTCCGAAAGAAATAAAATATCAGGATTTGGTGACGAATCCATTTTTGATCGGCCCAAGAAATTTCCATCCCGCACTTGTGTGCGGTTGTGCATATTTTTTATTATATATATATATATATGTGTGTGTGTGTGTGTGTGTGTGTGTGTGTGTGTGTGTGTGTGTGTGCGCGCACATATGTTATATGTGTGTTTGAAGTCTACTGATGTTTCTCGGTACAACCTACCACTATACACGTCTAAGTTGCGAAAGACAGTTTATTTAATTCCCTTCAAATCAAATTCAATTTATTTGGCAGACACGTTCTGACTTCTGTGAAAATTTCGATACCGTTTTTCTCGGTCAACTGCGTACCGAAGTTGATTCGAATAAATTGAATCATCATACCATTTTCTCAACAGTGCAATCTCATTTAAAGCGCGCGCTGTCTGCCAATTGGATAATCCTGTCATTCGAAATGATGAACAGATCAAGGCACAATGAATCGTAGCTAGTCACTTCCGAAAAAAAAAAAAAAAAATCGCATGTTGGATGTTGACAGCAATAAAAAGTCCCTGTGCTTACAATTTTATTAATTGGCATTTATGTTTGCATCGGAAATATTTCTTCTGTCCATCTTTTTATCCTAGTTATCGATTATAGTTTTCATTTACATCAACTACGTATCAATTTTAATCTATTTATCATCTTCAACTTGATATTTTCAACAATATCCTTAGGAATATTTGATAGTTTTTGTTTCAAGTGTCATTTTCTGCTTACAGAAACTAATAATCCATTTATTGTTATTTTCAGCGTAATTATTCATACTCTTGTTTCAAAGCAGGTAGCAACTGATAGTTTTCCATGTTGATGTCAAACTCTCATAAACTATGGCTATCGTGAGCCTAATTAATACACGTATATGGTTTATAAACTTTATATGCCATATGCTGACAAGACTTGCGATCATGGTCTTCCACAAATTCCCGCTATTTATTGTTCAAAAGATATTTTGACCACGTATCATCCATCTTTGTGCTTGTTGTACCATCCATTTACATAAATGGACTCGTTCAATACATCACTTACTATTACCCGCTGCTACTACTGCCTTCAGTATGTACTTCCAGTGTTAAGTTCTCAAAGCGCTCTTTTTTCATTGTTTATATTAGACATTTCAACTGTCTAGTTCTGAAGGTATGTATACATTATTGTATTTTCTATTATTCTGAAAACTTACGTGCTTCGTGCATGGCGTTCTTACCATTTGTCGGAGAACACCCTGTCAATTCAAGTGTTTTTTTTCTTAAATCACTTCCATATAGTAGATGACATCACATAATATTGTATCATTCTCTCATTTTGGTGACGTTTTCCCTATCTCTTAATAATTGGCTTAGTTCTGAAAGAAATCATTTTGTAAGCGATCTGAAAGAAAAGGAAATATTTGTCGCAGATTAATTCCACAACGAAGAGAATAAATCACTGTAAGTTCAGACTCGAATATCGGGGGCAGAAAGATATGCAGAGAACTCGATTTGCCGGTACTATCTCACAAATCACAGTGCACGTAACCAGTCAGAAAAATAATTCACTCTCCGACGAACGCAGTAGCCAAAATACACAAATTCTGTCCCCCCGATTTGAGAATACCAATTGCTTTTATTGGCCGAGCACATTTTCCATTCGTCAACAGTGGGAGAGGACGCCCAATTTTTGCATATCAAAATACTTTTATAGTGACTCCTGCGACGGACTTTTTTTTTTTTTTAATTTAAACATTCCGTCTTCAGCATGTCATGCAGAATACGTGCCCGCTTGTTTTTTTTTTAAATTAGTAATTTTCTTTATAGCCACATTTTCCGTCGTAGGATACACTCGACGCGCTGTCGCTTGGTTTGACGAGGCAAGACGTTGTTTTCTTCGCTATACATTCACTTGTTCTCTGAACATTAATTTCCGACGTTTTTACACTAGATTTCATTTTGACGTTTCAATATGCATCTCACACCATGTGCTGTCACTTTTGCTAATAACTATGCATTCATATTTCTTTACTACTTTGTCTAATTGTTTTTTTTTTCGTTCTTCTGTCTGAATTTGCCATTAGCTCTGTTACATTCATATATATTACGTTGTTAAATTATATCCACCAATACAAAATCTTTGTACGTTTTTTGCACCAGTTATGTCTTTTCGTTGCACTGGTTAAATCAAACACCGGTTCCGACACAATCAGCGAAGTTAAGCAATGTTGCGCCTGCTCAGTACCTAGATGTGTGACAGCTTGGAAGTGCTGGTGGTGTAATGCATAACAGCTCGCAATTGGCAATCGGAAAGCAGAGGCCCAATTCGAGAGGTATTCGTTATATTCATTTAAGCGTATATACCCTATGAAAAGGTATGAATCCACCTTGTCTTCTCCTAGTTATGTGTTAATTAGCAAAACTTGTCTCAATCATTATTTCAAAAAACAAAAATTCTTAAACTCTAAAAATAATTCCTGCCTTTAAATAACATTTAACAGGGTTGATAAGACGGAGTAATGGATAGCAGCTCGGATTGAGGAATCCGTGAGCCGAGTTCGAATTTCAGTCTGATCCATTACATTCATTTGCATGCTAATACCATTGAGAAAGGTATGAAATCTCTTCTCTCCACCCCGGATCTGTCCTACTAGTAATGGGTAACTAATATTCTGTAGCCTTGGATGGTAAGTGGTCTACCACAGAAAGAAATGACAACATACTACGGGAAAAATCTGCCTCGTCAGTCATGTATCGAAAGACATGATCGCCAAAGCGTGTATCACGCATGGCATACAACTGACTGAAGACGTAGACGATCAATAAAAATGTTCCTTTGTCAGCATGTAAGTTTTGTCTCTAAATGATTCCGGAAGTATTATTAATAGTTTATAGTGATTTTCCAAGCTTAGCTTAGATGGGGCACAAAGTCGAAAGTATGGGGCACCCCGTGAGAATCGAACTCACTACTCAGTTGTAATTGATCTAGCGAGACAAGCTTGCTAACCATTACACCACAATGAAGTGCCCAATTCTTAATAGTTTATATATGACTTAATTTGCATTCATTAACTTTTCAATCTAGATTCTGTACATGTAAATATTTGATTATCTCCATTCTTCATCGTATTTAAATATTTTACGTGAGGAATTTTACGGCGATGTGAAGCGCCTATTACCAAGATATATAATGTTTCCAATAAAATTAAAAAGGTGTCTAGATCTTTTTTGAGGTCGATTCCATTTTATACGCAAAAACATTGATTTAAGTCGTTAAAATGTTTACAATTCCCAGCAGTTCACCTTCAATCAGCCGTGCATACACTTGTTCTCTTTTTTAAGCCAACTTGCTACATTCATTTGTGAAATTAAAGTCAGTCGCGTTTCTATGATTGCATATTTTACATGTCATTTTTTTATTCTTTGTACATTTAACTGTTATTAACGGCGAATATAACAGATCTATCTACTGGATCAATTTTGCTGAACGTACAAATAAGCAATGTATTATAAATTTCGACGGCGTTTTCTGAAGGTATTTGATGCTATATACAAATTAAATGTTTAAATTTAGAAAGCGTTAAGCTGAATATTGAGAGAAAAGTTATAGTTAAATTTTTTCAACATATATTGATCTGCAAGGCATCTTGCAACAGAATTACATAAGGAAAGGAACGATCTTTTTCCACAGAAAAAGGAACGAAAGTAGATATGAGGACTAAATAAACATATTCCCACCAACGTAACACAGGCAATTCCATTTTTTTAAAATCGACCTTGTAGCAATATTCTTCATCTATTATCTGTACCTTATTCTCCTCCACCCTTCACATGTCTGCCATAACAGATTTTCCATTGCCCTTCTGGTTTGATTTGTTTTACGATATACCATCTTCAGTGGGTTTATTGCTGGTAATATATTTGTCAAAAAGTAATATTTTTCCAAAAAAGTATTGCTGGTAATAATTTTTCATCAAAAATCTATTGCTATTATTAAAAACTATTTGTTTCACACGTTTTGAACCCAGTTTCGGGGTTAATTACTTGCCCATAGCTGGGTAGCTGGGACCCTAACAGTGCTACACCAAGGTGGACCTGGGAACACCAGTAATTAAGTGGTGGTTTCACGCTCCTGGAAACTTCCTGATCAGAGGCCTTGCTCTTGGAAGTAGTTTATCATCTTATCCAGGACGCGAATGTACTTTATCGTCATACCCAGGACGCTTTTGAATCTGGCTTTTTTATATTCCTTGAGCGATTTTCTCAGTTCAGTGGCTTTCTCCTCGATATTCTTTCCCACATTGTTGCAACCAAATTTTGTTCTAATTCTGGTAAAGGGTGTAAAGACGGTATTTATGCCATGAAATCTCAAAAGACAGCATACCCCTCTAGCCGAAAATTGATCTCACAGCAGCATATGACCGCGTGTAAAAAGACTATCTCTTAATCCATTAGAATCTGCCTTCCAGGCTCTTGCATAACTGAATGGGTATATCTGATAAATGAACTTTCTCCGTCCACAAAGTCGTGCATATCTAACGAGTACCTCGATATGGAAATATTTCAAACCTCCGGAGTACGACAAGGTGGAAATGAGCGGCCCAGTTTATTTAAGCTTTTTCGTAGACTATTCCCTGCGTATATACAAGCACTGATCATATAAGCATTCCATACCACATCCAAAAACTAATCTAAATGTTTTTTTTAAGCATTTCATCCCAAGCGAGATGGAGATTCCATTAGTATGCAGAGGGCTACAGGGAGTGAAAATGGGAGAAATGACTAGGGGTGGGGGTGAGGAAAGGACAAAAGATGGCCAGGATTCAAGAAGATAAAATGCAATATCAATCGCAATCTAAGTTTAAAAGACAGTAGTTTTCATGGAAGAAAGTAAACGGAAAGGAGTTCCACAGGCGGGAAGTGCGAAAAAAGAAACTTTTGAATAGAAGTGGTGGTTGCATTTAGCTTTTTCAATAATAAACGGATAGAATCTAGCTGCCAACCTGGTAGTACGCTTAAATTCATGTATTTGAGACAGGAGGGGAAAAAGCGGTTGAAAGCTTTCTTGCTATACCTCCGCCATGCCAATTTATTGATGTCGATGCCATAAGTATTCATAATTGTGATAAAAATGATACTGAAAAAAAAAAAATCCCTACAAAATGTTCCAAAAAATAGGACGCAAAAATTTCCAAACCAGAAACAATGATCTTGGATGAGAATGAAAGCAATGATGCCATCTACCCCTGAATCCATCATGAAAAACAAAAATCTGTTTCATAGATATTTTAAATGCCTCGATGTTAGGAACAGTTATAACAAATTTAGAAGATAATGGAATAGAACATAGCCTAACACCATGTTGCGTCGCAGCTCGAACTAGACACCAAATTCTTTGACAGAGTGCAGTTCCTTTTAGTTAAATTGTTTTCGCAGAAAAATTATCCTTCGGCCAGATCATTACCCACGAGTGAAAAAACAAAATTTCTAGTAGTAAACCAGATTTTATTCTTAGTTAATTCTTTACTACTGAAAGCGAGCGAAGGCAGCTCGAGCTGTGAGTGGGAGAAAGCAATTCAACGGCCGTGATCTATCTTCTTTCCTTATTTTCCTTTGCACAGGTTTGTCAATTTTATAGACAACAGTTTTCTTTGTCCTGTCATCTTCGTCCCTCCCCCACCAAAAAAAAAAACAAAAAAAAAAAACACTTCCCTCCACCAGTTTCTCTTAGTTCTGCTCTTGTACTTTAAAGTTGACTCCAATTACTCGGTCGAAAGTAAATGTACCGTATCGTGTTGCCTTAAATTTAGCTCCTTTTGCTACATCCGCAATCTGTTACAAATTCAAAAAAAATATCCAAAAACCACGAAGTCTGGCGCTACAGTATCATAGATAAACAGGACCACATGAGAGAAACCACATTACTTGAAGGCATAACTGAAACTCGGAGAATAATGAGAATCAATATGTTGACATTTCACACAACTTCAAAAGAAAAAACAAGACGGAAGGAAGGCGCTACTGGTATAAGCAATAACAGTTACTGAATAACTGATTTTCCTGAAAACATCGTTTTAATAGAGAGAACTTAAAACTGTCAACTGAATGTTTGTTTGCCTAAATTAGGCATAATGATTCCTTATAAAAAGAAGCAAGTAATATTAAGCATTACTATATGAAACATGCATATAGTGTGAGGTGTTAGGGAAAGGATGAATGAAATCTTAGCCTTTTATATTTGACTAGTTAATGTCAAATATTTAATTTAAGCGAAACATTTATATATGTACTTATCCCTAGATTGAAGATATAAAACCATATATCAGACTAATAATGTGTAACTGAATGACAAATTGGCATAAACTACTTTATACGTTTCATCGCTTGAAAAAATACATAGGATAAACAAAGGAAATTAAAAAAGTTTTATCTTTTGGCACAGTGGGTAAAGTCGTTGGTTAGATCCAGTGACAGAACCCAAAGAGTGTGAGTTCAATACCCGGTTAAGGCAGTAGAGAACTTGGAGGGGTAATTAACAGGAAATAACTGATATCCATTAAACATGGCACGCGGAACTAGAACAGTCTACCCCAGTGAGCGAACATTCCAACCACCTGAAGAAGGCCGGAGCGTACAATGGCTGAAACATTGAAAGAAATATGGCGACAATGATGAGGACAATTGTCCGAATAATGTAAATAGTGTACAAAGTGGTATTTTACGAAATTCTACATTCACTACATTTGACATCCATCGTAATAAGTCTGGTCTTTTCGACTTAATATAGATTTTAATTAAAAGAGAAAGTAATATATTCAGTCGAAAAGCGAACTAATCTCAGAGTCTTACACGATAATTTATGCGCCGTGGATCAAGCATCCTGTCATAACAAAAAGCACAGATATTAAAATGAATATGTAGAAATCATACATACTATTGATAACACTATTATTAGTTAGATGTCATTTGTGCTGGGGTCGGGGGCAAATGCGTAGCAAGTGAGCATTACCTAAGAACTAATGGCCACATAACATTGAAACGCAGCTTCGCGAACGATTACGGAAGTTATGCGACATCAAGCCTGATCAATAACTCGATGTGCGACTGATTTTGGAACACTAGATGCTGTCAGGGTGGATGTGCGGCTGGTGTAATTCTTAATGGTTTGGAATTGGAACTCAAAGAGTTAAGTTCCAGATCTACTCACGTACGTGCAAATATCCTTCTCCCCCCAGTTTTATTAAAGGCATATCAGCTCCTTATGGGTCATGTAATGCCTAAATCTAATTTTCGTCGGAACTATTGCTACGATTGTTTTTCTTTTCTAAAATGAAATCTTTTAATGATACATATTCTCTTTTTTTACTACTGGTAAAATTTATGAAAATGTACTTTTATATTTTCATACTGTTTTGGCGCGAGTTTGGGGGTTCACTATTTGCCCTTAGCTGGGACCCTAACTTAGGTACCTCCACGAAATCGCTAAAAAAAAAAAAAAGAGCATAGCTTGATGAAAAAGACGCCAAACTTGCCGAAAACTAAATTTTATTGTCTAAATGCTTATGTTATTATTAAGAGGAAACTTTTTTTTTTTTTTTTATTATTTTTAAAAAAGTTTCCTTCTTTTTAGAACATTCTAAATTTTGATTAAAAAAACATTTTTCTATTTGTATCAGCGGAACTAGTAAATAACAGACAATTTTTAGCACGTTGATTTGGTATGACACATTAATTTGAAAAATCGTGCAAAAATAGAAATATGAAACTTTCAGAAACTATTCACAGATGATCGAAATTATTATAAATGTTTTTTTTATGAAAGTCATGGTAGAATTATTTTTAAAAAATATTTATTACCCCGCCCATAACTAATTTTATGAAAACGCTAGAAATTCGATCGCATCGGTTTTAGTGATTACAATAATTAAAAGCACAGGGCTTTGAGGAATGCAAATCATGCTTTTTTTTGTTTTTTAATTGGATACGCAGTACCTGAAAATCAGCTCTGAATTGTAAACATAAAAAACTCAATAAAACAAAGATATTATTTAATTTCAAATGCTTTTATTTGCTTTTAGTTGTTTTTATGAATATGGACAATATTTTCTGAAAGCAAAAAATTTTTTCGATGAAAATGAATTTTTAATACAATTATTTGTTATTTCATTAATTATAATAGATTTTACATTTAAGTTGTTAAAATATTATAAAATTAGTTAAAAGCCGCATCGGCTTTCATAAGTGTCCTTATGAGATAGATCTTTTTTTAGCGCGTTGTAAATTGTATCATTTTGACTAATCAGAAGATGCCCAGTAATTAAGAAATGTAATTTTGTGCTTATTATCGAGCTGTAATTATAAAATACGGAAGACCAACCAGAATATAATTAAGTTGCGTTATTTGAGTTAAGCATTGTTCTCCGCTGTTAAGGCCTTTACTTTTGCGAAACACGTGTGGAGAAGTTAATTTGATTTTTCAATTTTAATTGAGAAGGGTACATACAAGTATCAGTATCATCTTATGAAATTTATATGATCTTATTTTTATATTAATCTCAGTTACGACATTTTTCCATAAATGAAATATCAAAATTAATAATAAAATGAATGCAAATACAAATAACAGTAGAATGTAATAAATGTACATAAAATTATAGTATTTTATGTACAATTCTGATAAAATTTCATAAGAAAGGTACCTATAAATTAATTAGATACCTTTCTTAAGAAATATGAAATTTAATGTCACTCTTAACAGTTTTATTTTAATTTCTTTACAATATATTTCCCATAAAGCATCATAAACGTAAAGGTGAAAGCTAAGAACAAAAAAAAAAAACAAAAAAAATTAGACCGCTGAAAGTTTTCGTTAAAAATAACGGGGTAAATAATTTGTTCACGTAAATGTAAATTATTTCACTTTTCTCCTTCCGTAGAACAAATTAGTCTCATGGAATTCGAAAATATATCATTCATCACATGTCAAGAGACGCGAAAGTTTATGACCTGCTTTGTTTTATTTTCAAATTACATCTTTTTGGCACAAAAGCTAAGTTAAGTTTGGTTCAGAATATTTTAAATAAACATTATAATTTCTGATTTTCTTAAAATAAGTTTTGAAAAATGATAATTGATATTTAAAAAAATTTCAAAGTCAGATTTCCAGTTTTTTTAAAATGGAAAAAAAATGGTCAATTTTGCTGACTCAAAAAAACTAGATTTTTAAAGAAAATTTCGAACGTGCTAGGAACGATGAAAAAATGGAAAAAAATACCCCCAAAATACTTTGACCTTTCCTCTTAATATTAACAAACATTTAGACGATAAAATTTTGTTTTCGTCAAGTTTGGCGTCTTTTTCATCATGCTATGCTCTTTTTTTAGCGATCTCGTGGAGGTACCTACCCTAACTAGTGCTATTACCCCGGGTCAGGGTGAACATAGCAACAGCAGCAATTAATAGTTGGTTCTAAGTTCCTAAAAACCTCCCGGCCAGATACCTTGCTGCCGGATGTAGTTTATCATCATACCCAGGATGAATCACCTACAACTATTTCTTAATAATTAAGACATGTATCAGTAAATCCTTATCGTCAAAAAATTCTTACAATCAAAGTATTTTCTGCCTATAAATAACCTGCAATTGTTTGATAAAGCATAAAATACAATGCGACCAATGAATAAACCAATGGATGAACCCTCAAATAATTAGAAAACGATGTAACATACGTTTATTACAAATAAAAAAATAGTCACAGTGTAAAAGGGATTGTGCTCATTACTTCTGTGCAATTCAATCTGTGCCTCTTAAATACGCACGCCCAAAATGTGTGGTTGATTTGTTTTTATATTTACAAAGCCTAATAGACACTTAAGGTAGAAGGTTACTGAATGTGGCTTTTGCATGAGCGGTAAGAACAAATGAAGTGCAATTTATGATTATATGTGCGAGTGATAACGATTAACCCGGAAATTGATGGGGGTAAGAATTTAGTGGTAAAAAAAAAAGAAAAAAAAAGCATCCTCTTGGGAATCTATTCCGCAATGCATGTGCACATTTTAGACTTTGAATTCTTTTAAATGACAAAAAAAAAAGAAAATAGCTATCATTGTCGCCATTTGATACATGCATATATAATTTCTGGCTACTCTTTCACGAGCGCACCTGTCTGTTAGAGGCTAGAAAGTGCACGTGTTTGCACACAAAGCACAAATCTGGTTTATACTGCAACCATGTTGAGCGAAATTTAGTTGCAGTTTCTAGTAAAGAATGCAAAAATATTTAAAGTGTGATGAAGGCCATATCTTCGAATAACCATTGTTCACACCAACCTAATATCAGTCGGAACGCTTGGATCAACACGTGTTGTTATTTTCACTGGCACGCTCGCTTGGATCGCATCACTGAGCCGATAACATCGACCATGGTGAGTTTGAACTGTCATCTCATAGATGGAAATGGAGTTTTGCAATAAGTCGGCCACACTTCAATATCATATATCGTCCACCTATAGCCTAGTAAGAGTCTCCGAGTGGCGTCAAGTCGGTCGAGTTTTGATCCCGGCTTGAAACACAATCGTGTGTCTAGCTACAATGAAGAGCCGTGAAACTATCTGGGAATGACACACATTTTATATATATATATATATATATGAAACATGGTAATTACTTTGTAGCGATGAAATCATTTAAGAAAAATAATTATAAAGTAGGGTCTAATAGTGTATCGAGCACTTTCAAAAAAATAAAAATACGAAAGAACTTAGGATCGTCAATCTAACGGCTCTTTCCTCATATATATATATATATATATATATATATATATATATATATATATATATATATAGCAAGGTGGAGTAAACGATAGCGGCTTGGATAGAGGAATCGGAGACCTGAGATTCAAATTCCAGCCGAATACATTACATATACGTGCTAAAACCTTTGGGAAATGTGTGGATCCTCCTCTTCTCCCTCAAGCTATGGGAAAATAGCAGGACAGACTCGTTTCTATAGCCTTGGATGACAACTGGTCTAGGAGGAGGACAACTCTGAATTCAAAATCTGCGGACGGTCGTTTGGAGACCTTGTGGCTCGTGGTGCACCAAGTCTCTGTATTCGGCCGTTCAAAAAGTGTGGATGGTCCTGCACGAAACCTTCACCACTACAATCAAATCTCATGTGCTGTTGTCGGGCTGTCGGCTTCCTAGGAACTGACCTGCTTGAACCTCATACGTCGAATTCGACGAGAGAGTCGAGTATATATATATGTGTGTGTGTGTAAACATACATTATTCCTTATAGTTATGTAAACTATCCCAACCCAGAGAATAAATTTTGTTAAAATACGCAGAAATTCATAAAGATTACGGAACATTTAGATATCAACATAAAAACGTCAATCTTTTATGTGAATACAAAAAGTTTTCAGTATCTTGAAATTTGTTCTGGGTTTTATTGATATAAAGATGACTATCTCCACTTTGCTAACTGAATTAAAAGGAATTTAATCCGCTGTACCCGACAGATCCCATTTAGATATATTTCGAGGTAGAGAAATGTAGATTAGCTAAACTACATTTATAAGCAAAATGGATCATTAAAATCTTAATATTTCGTAATTCCCAGATAAAATAGAGTAAAGCTGTTTTATATACAATTCATAACATGTCGATTTTTTTTCTCACCTAAACAGCAGCCTATTGAATGCCGCTAAAACAACGAAAAGCTGATATTTTCAATTGATATGACAGATGAAAGAAAATATTAATTTACAATCGAACGAGTCGGTAGACAAAACGATTTCTCTTATTTTGTTTAGAATATTCTGCTTTAATTCATTTCATTCAGATCGAATTTTAATCTTATTCGAAGAAATCAATCGATAACGTTATCTTCCGCCTTATATTTTGATTGAAGACATCGCCCTTGTAAATAAGGAACGTTAAAACGAACTACTAAAATTAAAATAATTTCTGCTGAATTGGCGACATCTTTACACTGATTAAAATGTTATTAAATTGGCTGAGAATTCGAAGATTTGTTGATCGATTAAATGGAAGATACTTTTTTTTCATCATGATTAAACGTATTCTAAAGTAAATCTTTTAAACTTTCTGTTGATTATAACTTTTTCTAAAACACAGCATCAATCAATTTATCAATCGATAAGTTAGATTGATAGAACCGGGGTAGTTGATCAAGTCTTCGAAAGAAATGAAAGCTATTTTTAATATCAATAAAACTGACTGCGTGATTTCTCATTCCGCCATTATTACATTGGATAGATTTCTAACTTCTGTCTGAGTCGCAAATTATTCAAGGACAACCTTATGACATATTTAAAGGTTAACATAGATACTAAAGCCTGGGAACATCTTGCACCAGATAGCGAGGTGTGGAGGTATAATTGCTATTGAAGAAATTGATAAAAGTTGCTTAAGCTTTGCCGAAGTTGCTAGATATATAAAAGACATCAACTATTCCAGAAAGGGGTACAAATGAGTCCCTCGAGTGAAGGAGTCCTCAACCTTTTTTTTTGCCGTAACGCTCAAATTCAAATTTTTCCACCGCCCACCTATATTTTCTTAAAGCTTTTCACCCCAAGCAAGGCAAGAATGCTACGAGCCAGCAAGTGGTTACAGTGATTGGGAGTAAGTGTAAAAAGACGTGAAAGAGGAAAAGATGAAGTGAAGGAAGGACGGGGGTGGGATAGATCAAGGCATCTGGAGTTTATGATTGACGTCGCATTTGAATAGTTGGAGATTCAAGGGAAGCAAGTAAGAGGAAAAGACTTCCACGGACGGGAAGTGCGAGACATGAAGCTATTGGAGTAGGACATGGCTATATTTAACAGTTTCGACAGTGAAAGGGTGGGGCTGAGATGTCGACCTAATGGCACGTTTAAATTCATGCACTTTGGGAACTAGCAAAAGTAGCTCGTCGGAGCAGTTACCGTGAAAGTATTTGTAGAAAAGTCAGAGGGAGGCGACGGCACGTCTGTGAGAGAGCGTCTGTAATCGAGATGCCAGATCAAGGACAATCACATTGCATATCCGTCTCTAGATTTTATCAAGGAACCTAACACGAACAATATGTGACAGCAATATTGGATGCAAAGGCGAATGGTTGATTTATAGATTAGAAGGATGGACTCTAGCCAGAAAAACTTTCTGGCGCGACACAGAACCAACTTTCCTTGCAGTAGATAAAGCTATTGATATGTAACTGTTCCATCTCAGGTCAGCGGACAGTGTGAGACCAAGCAGTGGCAAAGAGGTGTCCTCGTAAATTTGAGAATCAGACATTCTAATGGGAGGCAGGGAGGTTTCTCTCTGGTGGGTAATGGAGAGCATTTTTTGTTTTTTGAGGCATTAAAATTAACCAGCCATTTCCTGCCCGAGTCAACAAGCGATTGGAGGTCCATTTTTTTTTTTTTTTTGATGACGGGCACTTTTCCTACTTCGAGAAATTCACGATGGTCAATATGTTAAAAACTTAAAAACCAATTTCATATTAAATAAATATTATATGTCACTTCTTAATTTTTACTACCAAAGTTGTTCTTGTTCATCCCTTATCGGATTTTTATCCGGAAAAAAAATAAAGTTTCTGTCTATATTTCTGAGGTGAGGTATTATGTACATTATTTACATTATTCGGACTATTGTCCTCATCTTTGTCGCCATATTACAACGTTTTGGCCATTGTACGCTCCGGCCTCCTTCGAGTGGTTGGAATGTCGAATTAAACCCTTTATTTCGCTCACTAGGGTAGACTGTTCCAGTTCCACGTTTAATGGGTGTCAGTTATCAGTTATCTCCTGTTAATTTCCCTCTGAAAGTTCTCCACCTCCTTAACCGGGTATTGAACTCACTCTCTTTGGGTCCTGTCACTGGATCTAACTAACGCCTTTATCCACTGTGCCATGTGTCCTTGAGGACAATACCCAGTTAAGGCAGTGGATTTTTTTTCTTTTTTTAATAAAAATTCTTTGCACGTCTCCTTTCAATGTTTTCGTTAACATGTTAAAATTCCTTAATAATCAAAATCCTATATCGCCCACGAAAATTCTCAATCGGCCACCATTTTCTGCTCAGTTGCTTATCACCCTCACAACAGTTGAAATCGCCCACTGGTGGGCAATATCGCCCATGTCGGGAAACTCTGCTCTGGTGTGATGAATTTGACCATATGTGCTTCCCGTGGGAAGGCTTTCTCAGTCATAAACATGCACACAGAAACATCATCTATCGATATGACACCTAGCAAAACTTTTGATGCAGTATTTATAAAAAAAACAAAAAAAAAACAGTCATTACGTTAGCCAGTTGACTCACTAGACAACATTAAACTAAACATCCATATAAATTAGGTTTTGAAGACTCGACTGTACTCAATATGAAATGACTTGCAGATCACTTGCTCTTATGAGCACTTTAAGACATAATCAACAACATGAAAATTATCTCTGAAATGTTCATTTGGGAGTAATGTCTCATGCGTGTAGCCGACTTTCACAATGTATGAGATGGGGACGTAGTGATAACTAGCAACTTGTCTGGCCGCCAACTTGGTGGGTTAGCCCACTGGGGTGTTATGGGCACCAACTGTGATGAAGTATCCGTGTAAAAGAAAATGTCTGCTGTAACATCTACCTCGGTAATAATCAGGCTATCACGCATATGCTTGTCACTCAGATAATTATCATTCTTGGCCCGAGTTGTTGCCGTGTTGTACAAGACGTACACGGCTATATTCTCAGCATGAGCACTGCTAACATCTTAACGTATATTATATGCATGTGCGAGTGGTGTAGTAGATAGCCGTTCGAGATGAAAAATCTGAAAACAGTTCAAATTCCAGTCAAGTTTCATCCATTTATGCGCAAATACCATTGGGAAAGGTATGCATCAATATCTTCTGACCAGCTATAGGTTATATATATATATATATATATATATATATATATATATATATATAGCAGGGCAGACTGGATCCAATTGGCGCGGTTTGTAACCAGTTTAGGAGAATAAGTTCGTTGCCCCTTTATTAGAATACGGAAGTTTAAAATAAGGATATTAAGCAACGTCGGTTTTGGTCAGTACCTAGTTGGGTGACCGCTTAAAAATATTAGATCCTCGGATGTGCGGGTGGTTTAATGGATAATGGCTTAAAATTGTTAATCGGAGAGTCTGGTTCCAATTTTTGATGGGTTCTTTATATTCACTTACAAGAAAACTGTTCGGGAAAGATATATAATCCACCTCTTCTCTCCCAGTTATGGGTTAATTAGTAAAACTTGTACCACTAAAACTATTATTATCTCCAAAAACAAAATAAAATTTTATATAAAATATTTAGATTTTGGCATTAAATAACCCAGAGAGTGATATGTCGTTAAAAACAAAGCATTCAAAATGATCGTACCACAGTAATATACCCTGTAAAATATCTACGTGGAGAAATAGAGTGAAATAAATGCAATTTTTTAAATCTGATCATTTTCCGGTTTTCTGAAATAATAAATTGAAATTGGAATGCAATTTCACTCAAAACATTCAATTTTAAAAAACGATGGTGGTATAAAAAAATGTCCCACCCACAAATGCTTGCACAAGTTTTTTTTATTTGATTTTTCAGAGTGAATTCTTGTTACTATCATCATTTACGTATCCGAATGAAAGTTTCGATGCAATTTTTTTCTTACATCTGATTGCATTTGCCTCTTCTATTTGATGGAATGTCAAGCATTATTGTACACTCATTAGAAAATCTGCGCTGTTCACAAAAGAAAAACTCAAGTATGTCAAAAAGAAATGGAGAGAAACAATGGCTTTTAATGCCGATGTGACAATAGCTATGACAATTGAGTTGAGTAACTTCGCAAAAGGAAGTACTAATGGTTGCTAAAAGCCAAATAATGGCAAAGAGTCGCTCAGTTCTAAAAAGGTTTTTTTTATGGAGTAGAAGTATTGAAATATATATTTTTTTCGATTACGTCTTAGTGGCATACTTCCGTGCATTTTACTTTTCAGAGTATTTTCTACCTTAAAATTATATTTTTGTTTAGATCGTTTTTTTTTTTTTTTTTAGTTTCCTTTCATTCAATGTTGGATATTTCTCTCCGAATTCCGTTCCAAAATCATTGATATTATCCTAGTCCAGCGTATGACGACAAACTATATCCGGCAGCAATGCCTCAGTTCGAGAGATTTGGAAGTTTTGGGGACTACTTCGTAATTACGGTTTTTCCCTCGTCTATCTTGACCCGTGATGGTAACAATTATCAGGGGGTAACATCTATGGGAAAACATTGAACCCAACCCCAAACAAGACAAAATATCAAATTACATTTTTATAGCAAATATATCAGCAATACATTTTATGTTAAAAAATTAACAGTACATTTCATACGTAGTTGAAGGCATACAAATGCGTTCAAATTATTTGGATAAAAGGTAGAGATACTGTTAAACAAATTCGACCAAAAAACTAACATAAAAGAATTCTTCATGACATTAATCCATAAAAAAGTTCAGTTCCTTACAAAAATCAAACTGTACTCCAAAATATGACTACAACATCAGGTTATCTATATTTATTCAAATATTTTAACATAAATATGTTATAAAACTATTTTGCAACACCATCACAAGACACCAGAAGTGTAGAAACAAAATGACTTTTTTTGTAATGATGTTATAAAATGTTTATGTTATAATTTTTTAATAAATCTATCTATCCCAACACTATACTTGGTTGTATACATACATATGTATGGCGGGGGAGAAGAAAAGGATTCATACCTTTCGCATAGGTATTAGCGACATAAGTGAATGTAATGGATTTCACTGGAATTCGAACCGAATCCATTACATTATCTAAGCCTAATTTAAAATAATTTCAAATTTAATTTCAATTACATGTATGCATGCATAGATATATGCATACATAAATACATGCATACATACATAAATACATGCATGTAATTGAAATTAAATTTCAAATTATTTTAAATTAAGCTTGGATAATATGTGAATTTAGTGGATTCGGCTGGAATTCCAGTCAAATCCACTGCATTCACTGACTTTTCTAATACCCATGGGAAAGGTATGAATCATTTTCTTCTCCCCCGCCAGCCAAGGGTAAAAGCACAACAGACCGGGTTTTATAGCCTTGGATGGCAATTGGTTTGCCGCAGAAATTAATGGCAACCTACTGCGGGGAAAAACTGCCTCTTCAGTCATGTACCGAAATATACATGATCGCCTATGCGTGTATCACGCATCGCACATGACTAACTGATTTGATAAGAAATACAGATTTCAATTTTAATTATATATATATATATATATATATATATATATATATATATATATATATATATATATATATATATGTTTGCTATTCTTTCCAGTTTGTTGTTTCCATAAAAAAATTGATTGGCCATAAAGAATCAAATCAATCACTTCCATAAATATTATTCGTAGCCTGTAGAAAATAATTAAATAAGGTCAAATCTTCATATTATTTGAGTTCAGATTTGGTGATAATGCCGTAAAAGCTCAGCGAAAGATCAACTTCGTATTTTATAGTACGACTGGTACTGTCTCTCTCTCGGAAATATACAAAGTTGGTTTCAGAAAAACCATTTTGGAGAGGTTCTCTTGGTCCATTTTCAAAACAAACCAAATGAAGAACTTAAGTTATTCTTAAAAATGATCAATTCATTGTTTAGTCAAACTCCGGAAACAAACGAAAAACTTTGAACGTCTTGCATATTTCAGGAGAAGGGTGCGAGAGAGACAGAGACAGAGAGACAAAGAGACGAGAGAGAGAGACAAAGAGACGAGAGAGAGAGACAAAGAGACGAGAGAGAGAGACACAGAGACGAGAGAGAGAGACACAGAGACGAGAGAGAGAGACACAGAGACGAGAGAGAGAGACACAGAGACGAGAGAGAGACGAGAGACGAGAGAGAGACGAGAGAGAGACAAGAGAGAGACAAGAGACGAGAGAGAGAGAGAGACGAGAGAGAGACAAGAGACGAGAGACAAGAGACGAGAGAGAGAGAGAGACAAGAGACGAGAGAGAGAGAGAGACAAGAGACGAGAGAGAGAGACAAGAGACGAGAGAGAGAGACAAGAGACGAGAGAGAGAGAGAGACAAGAGACGAGAGAGAGAGAGACAAGAGAGAGAGAGAGAGAGAGAGAGACAAGAGACGAGAGAGAGAGACAAGAGACGAGAGAGAGACAAGAGAGAGAGAGAGAGAGAGAGAGAGAGACAAGAGAGAGAGAGACAAGAGAGAGAGAGACAAGAGAGAGAGAGACAAGAGAGAGAGAGACAAGAGAGAGAGAGACAAGAGAGAGAGAGACGAGAGAGAGAGAGAGGAGAGAGAGTGAGAGACAAGAGACGAGAGAGAGAGTGAGAGACAAGAGACGAGAGAGAGAGTGAGAGAGACAAGAGACGAGAGAGAGAGTGAGAGACAAGAGACGAGAGAGAGAGTGAGAGACAAGAGACGAGAGAGAGAGTGAGAGACAAGAGACGAGAGAGAGAGACAAGAGACGAGAGAGAGAGTGAGAGACAATAGAGAGACAAAAAGAAGAGAAAGAAAAAAAGGAAAATGAAACAAGCTATACTTATGAATAGAGTACAAATTATATATTCCTTCTCTATGCGGTTTTTCAGATTCTGAAGTCCACCGTTCAAAAGTTGCATAGTCTTGGTTATGAAATTTTGAAATGTGAGCCTTTTTCGCTCTCACAGATGATCACTCATTTAAACACGTTCAGCTTTCCATAGGCAATAGAATATTCTCTTATAGTGAAGACGTACTCGGAGTATTTGAAAAGTTTAACAAGACGTGATTTTTTTTTTAATGGGATAAACACTACATTATGCTGGAATCAAGATGCTAGACAAAACAGATGTTATTTTTATTTAAAATAAAGTGAATTTACGATTTAATTTAACTAGTAATTCTGTAAGAAAGGAGAGAAAATTATTCGGATATAATACTTCTAGATTAATAGGAATTAGAACTTCCAGTCGCGACATTTGTCGGAATCAAAAAATATTTTTTATGTATAATTTCAACTGGGCTCTTTTTTTTTTTTTTTTTCAATAAAAATAATATTATAAACCGAACCCTTACACTCTTAAAATGTTATGTATGAATGACGTCTCTTTTTCCAAATTCATAATACAGTAGAATCCCTGACAACCGAACTAAGGCGTTCTGGATATGAGGAATTGGTTACAAAGTTTGGATACGACGGTTATATATTTAAATTAAAATAAAAGAACTGAAATCAGGTTTAACATTTTCAATGTTTTATAGTAAACAATAAGCTAATGGCGAGTGAAATGTAATGGAATTGATTTTAAAGAAGAAATAAATTATGTTAATGAAAATTCAATTTTAGTATACCACGTATGCAAAACAATGTAACGAGGATTATTTTTTTTTTTTTTTAATCGCAGTTGCATGATGATTCTTTCTTTTCTAATGTAATTCTCAAAATGTCTTTTTCCACATTTTGTTTGGCAGTTCTTTTTTTTAAATGAAAGACTAACTCTGCGGACATTATTGCAATTGTCATAGCTGAATGCTGGCTTTCTTTCCATAAAACTGACAACCTTTTCAATAGCTTTTTCAATTTCAGTCCAGGTTGCATTACAGTCATGCTTCTTCATTTCCTTGTTCCTTGTCACAGTGTGAACGCCGAAGAATAGTTTGTTTGGGAGAATTTATATCATACAATGTTGACTTATTTTGAAATCACCATTAGTTACAATGAACTTTCACCAGCGTCTTTAAAATTTCCACTTTTTGCGACAACTCCAAAGTTGTTCTTTTCCGCTTATTCCCATCATCTTTTGCACCAATACAAGCCATTGGGGATGAAATAATCAAGCAATTATCCAAAGTAAATTTCCAGAAAAAACAGAAATTTCAGATCAGTTACCTATCACCGAAATAGTTCATATATACACATCAAAATCATGTCTGAATATGAAGGATTCTACTTTAGTACGCAGTTATCAATGACCCCAGCATAGTTTCAAAGTTGATATTTTTCAATAAAATGCACAAATTTTTAGATTCTGACATGCCGTGGTTTAGAAATTTCTATTTTAAAACTAATGTACAAAAATTCCCCCCCCCAAAAAAAAAGAAATTCACAATATTTCCCCCATTTTATAAAGATTGGGCCAGTCAATTCATTTAAGGCCAAGCGTGCCTTTTTATCATATTAAAAGAGAATGTGATTTTTCATTTGAGAGACTTATACAAGCAAAATTCAGAGGCACTTTTTTTCCCTCAAACCTTTAAACATTGTTGTATTGAATAATACGACGAAAGTGTTGGTGACATGTGAACATATCGTGAAACTTGTTCCTCTACGAAAACATGTTTCGGTCTAATGAGTGGACTTACTGAAACGGACATGATATATAATAACTTATGTAGACAGACGGACTTTTCTCTTTAAACTTATATGTAGCAATGGTATATGGCTTTCCACTGAGGATGATTGTCGAAAAACAATATATACATACATACGTCATCCTAAGGCTTGTTATCGTTGGAAACGATGAAGAATTTCTATTTCAGGTTCTGCGTTCGATCCGACCATGTCTTTAAATATCGTTCAGTGGCAATCTACCAGCAGCCCAACAAATCCTGCATCTATATACAGTGACACATCACTTTCAGATCTGGCATTTTCGGATCAAGCATTATATATATATATATATATATATATATATATATATATGTGTGTGTGTTTGTGATTCCTCTATATGACTACAACACAAATACATATTCACTGTATGACAAAACACACAATTTATATATATATATATATATATATATATATATATATATATATATATATATATATATATAAACTATATTACATTGATAACCTTAATGATGAATTTAAGAGAAAAAGATAGAATTCATCTCGTTTACTTGCATTAACTATTCATGATATTTCTTCATCGGTTTATAACATTTTTTTACTGTGTATGCCCATAAAATTGTCCCTACACGATGAAGGAAATACTTCTATGTAAATAATTCTCTTATTTAACAAAATAACTTCTAGTCATATATGAATTACTTACACTATTTACATTGTTGGGATTGTTATCTTTGGCACATTCATAACCGTTTCGGTCGTTGTATGCTCCAGCCTTCTTCAGATGACATTTGTTTGAACTTTGAACCGAACCTCGAATACTCAATATGTATGCTGACGTTTCTGATGAAGGTGCGATGACGTTTGTGTAGCCGAAACTTTGTGAATATGACATTTACTATCTCCTGTAATTCAAACAGCTTGAATTGTGTATTATTTTTGTAAAATCTTGTCTTAAATCTGCACGCATTTTTCCTGGTTCAGTAAACGGTAATGTATTTTGCTAGTTTAAATTGACTGATAAACTTTTGAATTTTAAACATTTTATACAATAGCGACTTTGTGCGTCTTTAATTTCCATTGCCACATACCTTCACGACGTAGGCTATCACAGCTCTCCAACAGATTATGTTTATCTATTAAATGCCATACATTGGGAAATATGGTGAAGTTTTTAGTTACCTTCTCCATGGTTTTGATTTTAGTTTCCTTCTATAATACTACTTGGCATAAGTTATACATTTTTCCTGTTTAATTACCGTAATTCCCCATGTATAATAAGCATTTTTTCTAAAAGAATAAGCAAAAGCATTGGTGCGTATCATGTGCAGCTACAAAAAAAAAAATCTTTAAAAATTGCCATAAAATAAATTAAGAATTATAAAACTTAATTAGAATAATAATATCCCATGTTTACCACCATTTTTAAAAAAAATAAGAGTAGGAAACACTGCCCATAATGAAATTGGAGAGGTACAATTTATAAGGGCTCATTACCAAACAAGTGCGTATTATGCATGAAGAGAACCAATTTCTCCACACTTTCAGCACAATTTTAGGTGTACGTATTATGGATGAAGGCGTATTATACATGTGGAAATGACGGCAATATTCGGTAGCGGGAAGAAAAGATAGATTATTGCCTGTTTCAAGGGCATTACTGTGAAAGTGAAATTAACAGACTACATCGCAATTTGAACTCTGGTTGTTGATTCCATTTTCCTTGTCGCATCTGTGTTTAGTGACTATAACATATTTGCCATGAATTAGTACTTAAATGATATATAACTTTCATCTGTTGTCACTTCTATGAATTTGACTGTGCGATATTTTATGTACCGTATTCATACAGATCATTAAGAATTATCGGTTTCCGCAACTTTGTCTTCGTAGCTCGAAGCAATATTTCAACGCCCATAACAGTCCATATTCTTTCATGCACTTATAAAAGTGTTTTATTCACGCGAATCGCTGTTTCATGCCAAGTGAGTGTAAAATTAAACCAAGCCATCTTTACTCATTACGTCTCTCAGAAATGTCAATTGTCTGTTTCTGATCTTAAGCACAACAGGTCTGTGCAGCATCCGTCAGTGGAAGAAAGCATGGAACTTCGCCTAAAAAGTTATGCGTCATCTGCTATTGTAGCTCTCTAGTCAGCCACAGGAGTAACAATCTCTATTGCAGCGGATGCATGTAAAGACAATCTCACCCTGCTCTCGGTGTATTATTGTCTTTCCTTCAAGTAAGTTTCTCCCCTGCGGCAAGCCTCCGTTTTTTCTATCTTCGCTCTAGCCCTCAGCGTAAAAGGCGTCTCCAGCTAGAACGATCGTTGGCGACATCTTCTCCCCTCTCAATGCCAATATCCATCTCCCTCACGTCTCTTTTGCAGATATCCTTGATGAGGTCGACCTAGTGCCCTCTTGCCGCTGGCTAGTTATTTATACAGAAGGACCTTCGGAATTCTATCAGTAGGCTGTTGCTTTTCCTGTTTCGCCGTTGCAGTAGGAGAGATACAAGACTGTCCTATCAATGGTGCAAGCCTTGGCAGTTTTTTTATAAGACGTCGGCGTTTGCCCATGCAGCACGTCTCCCCTCTCCACGCCACCGAGGTAGAATCCAGTACAGCTTAGTACCGGCGCAGAAATTGCCAGAACGAAGTTAAACATAACATCGAACTATCTTAGGGACACCGGCTCCGGATTTGTCCGCTGAGTTTTCTCCCAAAACCTTTTTCATGATTGAGTATGGCTCCAAGTCAGGAGTTTAAGAACAGAGTTACCTTATCTTAAAAGCACAACATAGTAACATCATTATTCTGTTTTATCCTTGGACATTGAATAATACATACATATATTAAAAGTATCTTTTAATCTTTTCAAACCTATAGTTCTCCAGTAAACATCTTGTATGAGAATCACGAATTACGATATTAATCAAAGATAATTTGTTTCACCATCAACTGACGAGAAGCTCTCTAGAAAAATAATTCTAATCAAGAAATATCATCGAGGTGACAGCCATTGTTATTGCTGATCAAGTTCATAGAAAATCGAACCTTTCGAGCGATTGATCAACGACTGCACTTGATTGGACGCTCGAGCCAAGCGAATTAATCAGCTTGGATCGAACTGAGCCGACCACAAGATTCTTGTTAATTGTCGCTCTGTAATGAATTGAACAATATAATCTTTAATTTGGGAGATTCGTAATTAAATCAAGAGATTTTAAAAAGAAAGCAAAGCGAATGAAAGATGTTTTTCGTCAAACAAGACGCGTAATTATCGAATGAATCTATTTTCATCTTTGCTCTTTCTATTACACGTTTCCTTTCTATCTCTTTCCTATTTTAATCATACTTCACCCCCCCCTGTTATTTTATTCTGTTGTTCGTTTTCTATCGTTTTGGTTAAATTAAATTTTCTCAAGTTTTCTCGAGTTCTTCAATGACACCCGATTTGCATTCATTTCTCTTGATTCCCTTTCGTATTCAAGTGTGCTTTCTGACGATTTAAATTTGCCAGAGCGTTCCTGAAAAGTTCACGCCCTGACCAAGAAAGGATTCCAATAAAAATTGCGTTTTTATTATCGGTTTGTGGATGTGGTTTTCATCTGAGAACATGAATGGAACCCCTATTCGATCTAAGTCTGGATACTTCAATATCTAATTTAACAGTTTCTGGCTCTATATTTAACACAAAATTACTATCGATCTTTGAATTGGGTCTTATAGGATCAATATGTCTTTACTGAATTCATGCAACTAGAAGATGGAAACATGTTGATGATTTGATTTGCTGTTTTTAGTTAAATGCGTGATTTAATGCCGAAATCTACCACTACATATCTACCACTACATATCTACCACTACATATCTACCACTACATATCTACCACTACATATCTACCACTACATATCTACCACTACATATCTACCACTACATATCTACCACTACATATCTACCACTACATATCTACCACTACATATCTACCACTACATATTTTTTTATAAGGTGAAGAGTGAGGTAGTTTTAGCTGGTGCCTGGGCCAAAGAGGCACAGGCTAAAAGAAAGCATCACGAAGTGGCTGCTGTGAACAACTGAAATTGACTGATGCTCTCGTCGCTGTATAGAGTTATGTCTAAGCGACTATCACGTTACCCACATGACTTATCTTCATCAAAGGGATATAATTTTGTATATTTGCAACAAGCAATAGATTAATTTGTACTTTTTTGTGGTTGACATACCCGAAAATTTTTCCAGTAAACTTTCTGCTTTGCATTAAGTATTGGGGGATAAATGGTAACATTAAGAGTGCACAAGTGGCAGCACTGCCTGGAACAGGTCTTGTTCCACGAGAAAGTGTTTTGTCTCTTAGCTGCGTATAAGAGCTGATTTATATCATCATAATTCAGCCGAAATATCTAGATGTCGGGGAGGATATCAAATCTAATAATAATTCTATCTCCGATTGCTTGGCACCGCATCTGTTTGTCTATTCAAATATTAAAAAAAAATTGTTTCTTGAAGTCTCTGGTCGAGACTGGGTGTGGAACTCGTACTACACAACAAAATCTTTAGAAAAATGGAAAAACAAAACGAAGTAAAAGAAAAAAATAATCCTTGCAGCCTAAAGCAAGGAAACAGGACTAAATTAAAATCGACAAACGCCAAACAAAACTTGAGACTATGTACTTAGCAATTAAATCCTAAATTAGGTGTCAAAGAATAAAATTAATAATTTAAACCTAAAATTCGGATAATTAATCATTTACTGAACTATTTTCACTATTTAAATTGTTCGGGCTGTTGTTCTTTGTCATATTCACGAAGATTTTGCCGTTGTACGCTCCAGCTTTCTTCACATGATATACGTTGGAATTTCAAACTGCACACTATTCCACGGAGGCAGATTGTTTTGAATCCATATCCCATGATGTTACGGATTTTAGTTTTAATTCCTTTTATTACCTCAACTCTCCAAGTTTTGTCCGTCTCTGCTGTAGCCAGGTATTGAACTCACATCTTTGGGTCAAGTCACTGGATTATTTTAACGATTTTATCCAATGGACCATGTATCACCTGAAGAAGTCCGGATCGCACAACGCCCGAAACGATGTGAATGACAAGATCAAGACAATAGTCCGAAGAATGTAATTTCGGCAAATTGTTACAATACCTGATCCCGGATATAGAGATGTTTTATTGAACTGTGTGAAAATTATTCGCTAGTAAATAAAAATATTTTAAGAAATGTTTTATTTTTCATTTGTAGAAATATTTTTAGGTATATCTTGGTAAACAGGAAAAACATTGTGTTTAAGTATGCGGCACTTAGATTTAATTTTCTGAAATCCTTTAAAACGGCTATATTTGCTTATATATGTAAAATTTTAAATGGAAAAACTGGCTTTGTTGAAATTTGATCATCCTGTAAACGTAGCGACGGATGCCGAACTAGTAATAATTATATTTAACCCGTGAAAATTTCCAGATTTTCCAATTTTAATATTCCGATGAATACAAATTCGTATATTAACGATGCTCATGGCGAATTCTACGACGTTAAAATAAATTCTCCAGTCGCATCGTTAAATATTTAAGGTTTAGATATTGCAATAACAAACAAATATAAATTTGCATTTATTTTAAGTAGTTTCTACAAATGAGACGATTTGAAATTGACAACTTTTTTCCGTTTCAAGGAAATCGTTAAACATTTCTATCTTCCCTTCATTTCCTCACAGAGACTAGTAATTGTTCCTGTTTCCACACCATGAAAGCAGAATGATTTTGACGTATTGGCAGCGCGTGATTGTCGTGCAAACTAATGAAGAGAGAGAGAGAGGCACTTCTAGGATATTACTGGGGAAAGTGATTCGCTGATATCGTGCATTCAAGTTGGATGTTGCGATATACAGCCACCCTTGATTACAGCAATTTTCACTTGACTAATAACGTCTTTTTTCAGGCAATACCGTGTTAGAATAAAGCTACTCTCGTCTATGAACGATAATTGAATTATATCTTTCAATGAAAGTTCGTGGAAGTAAGGAAATTAGTGAATTTCAACAAGGTAAAATAATAGGATCATTGGGGCAAGTCAAATACAGAAATTGCTAACTTTTTCCAGGTTAATCAAACAGTTAATATTCTCAGAACATTTAATGTAGAAGGTGATTGTAGTGTGAAACATCGTTCAGGAAGACGAAATACTGAATAGGGAAATCATCAGAAACCGTCGTCAGAGCGTCACAGATGTCGCCAACAGCATGGAAATGTCGCCATGTGCAATGAGAAAGACTCTGAAAGAACTAGGCTATCAAAAAAGAATTGCAAGAAAGAAGCCCTTGATTTCAGAGGTTAACAGGGACCGGCGTATGGACTGGGCGAGAGAATTCGAGGGCAAAGATTATGAATTTTGGCAGTCTGTAATTTGGTCAGATGAAAGTAAATTCTGCCAATATTCGAATTCAAGTTTGGAAAAATCAGAATTGTGACGTCCCTACAGCCTTCGCTCGATCCTCGCTGCTTCGTTCGGGTGTCGCCGTTCCAAACGTGACGTCCGCCTGTCTGCGTCAGTCGTGTTGTCCCGTCCTGTGACGACCAACTGGCTTGGTATTGGTCGCGGCACCCAAATGTGACGTTCTAACCTTTTGGTGATTCGGATGGGAATCTGGTCAGATCCGATATCAGCCTCGTCGTTTCAACTCGCTTCCAACGTCTGGTTACCGAAGTAACTGCGTTGATCTCCAGTCCGCCTAACCACGTTGTGAATTGATCTTAGGCAGACGAAATCAATCAGTCGTTGGGGCCGTAATGCAAGTTGAGTTCAAATGAGGGTGGTATCGCACAAATATGTGTAAAAGAAAATAAAATAACTCAAAAGTTCAAGGTATCAAAAAAAAAAAAAAAAAAAAAAAAGGATAATACTTTATATCTGGTTGCTGGATACATGGGACTGCGTCTATCTCCCGACACGCTATATTGATTGTGACACGTTTTTGTTAGGTGAGTTTTAACATCTTAAGTTGTCTGTTCTTTAATAAATTGGTTCTTGGTGTGTCTTCAGGCGATAGTCGTAAAACTTATTTTGGTGGTATGGATCTAAGTCGTTCTTCAAAAATAAATTGTTTTTGGATTGAAGGTGAGTTCGTAAGTTGCGCGAATCTTTCAAGTCAGCTGATGCGAGGCGGGACCCACTTCAACTGCGAACTGGAAGCTGATCCGAACTGGACTGAACTGGGAAACTCTCTCGGAAACTGATTTTCGCTCGCTGCGACTTTGCTTACATGGACGCCGACCAAAACCGGGGTGGGCTTTGTTGGGGTTTGAGGTTCCTTGATAATTCCAAATCCACAATCCCCTTCTTTTGTTTTCGGTCAGGAAAAATTTATTATTTCCATTTTTGGAAGTCTTCTCTTACCCCTACCTTCAGAGGGCGTCAACGATCCTCCCACTTCTTCGCAGTAACATCTTATACCTATCCTCTCTAAGTAGTAGTGGCAGGCCTCCTCCCCTGCATCACATGATCACCTCCGCCTGGCTCTCGTTTACATTCATCCAATGGCCGATCAACAGTGAGGGCGTGACCAGACTAGCCTTGTTTCTTAAAAAAATATCTTGCTCAAAGAATAAAAACGAATTATCTCCTCTTTTTTCTTTCTATTTCCTTTCCTTCTTTTCTTTTCTATCTTCTTCTCTGGCCGCCAACAGAACAATGCGACCAGTCGTGTGATAACCTCAATTCTCATCTGGACTTCGTCAGTCAGATTTTCGCCAATTATCAGAATGGGTGGTCGTCCAGCAATTACGGCCAACCCTTCCGATGATATTGTTTCGCTCTTATCGCTACATTCTAACAAAACCCAGACCTTGTCTAACGATATCTTTCCCTCGATAAAGACTTAACCTATTTTCCTTTGTTTTCTTTAGTTCGTGGGTGGTCAGCAGTCCCGTGACACAGTTAAATGTTTATCTATTCTGTCCCGGAGTTTAGCTAGCCGATCTGGAATTTGTCAATTAGATTTTCGCCAGCACCAAGTGGCTATTATCGATAATATAAGTCCGCCACCACGACACAGTCAATTTTTATCTATTTAGAATTTTCTGCAATGGAACCTTTCACCATTTGCCAGTATCAAAATTTCATTTCCTTCCCTTCTTTTCTTCCTTTTCTTTGCTTCCCAAATGGTGTCACAGAATGACACTTGGAAAAGTGTCTGCAGGAGGCCGTGAAAGATTGAGGGATTGGAGGAATAGTGTGGGGCGGTTTCTGGTTTGTAGGGAAATCTGAGCTGATTCTTGTTGACGAGCAGTTGAATGATCCAAAATACTGTCAAATATTAGAGAAAGGACTACTTCCACTATCTAAAACCAATCAGATTGAAAACAATGTCTACCTTTTCAAGAAGATGGAGCGCCATGTCATATGAGCAAAGTAGCGAAAGCCTGGAAGGAATCAAGTCACTGCCATGGGTAGCCCAAAATCCTGACATGAATCCAATAAAGCACGTTTGGGAGCACCTTGACCGAAGACATCGAGAGCGTACAACCAAAATCACGTCAGTGGCAACCCTCAAAGAAACATTGCTAAAGGAGAGGCAAAATATGGCTCAAACGATTGTTGATAACTTGATCAAATCCATGAAAATTCGAATAGAAGCACTGAAAGTAGCAAATGAAGGACCTACTCCATATTAGTTACAAATACTGCTTACGCTGAATAGAAATTACGTAATATAATTTTGAAATTGGATGTACTTCATTTCTCCTGGCTAAAAACTTTTCTTAGGCCACTGTAACCCATGGTAGGTGCATAAATCAGACATTCCCGGGGAATATGAATATGTGTGAAAAGTTGACTAGCACATTTCTCTCCCGGAGATTGGAACAGAGAAATTAATTCTCAAATAATGGATGCTGATATTCTAGAAGACTGGAGCATAATGCTGAAAGTGAATTAAAACTATTTACATTGTTCAGACTTGTCCTCAACTTTATTGTCATGTTCACAACGTTTCAGCCGTCGTACGCTCTGGTCCTGTTCAGGTGATTGGAATTTCAAACTGAACCCTTTACTTCGCCCACCTGAGTAGATTTTTCTAGTTCCACTTACCATGCCTCTTCCAGATGTTTCACTTAACTCTTTAACTCAGCTTTCCAAGATTTTTTTTTTGTTCACCATTACCGTAGACATGTATTGAAATCAACTTTTTGAGTCGAGTCACTGGACCCAACAAACGATTTTATCCACTGGACTATGTACATAATTAATTGCTACTATCAGTTGACAGTCTTTTCTTTACTACAACATGTCGATCTTTTTTTTTTTTGATGATTACGCGCCCTCCATCGCCGTTAAACTTCCGACTGTCAATCAGTCAATAGAATTTTCAACAACTAATCAAAACAACTGAATTAAAATATGTATTTCTTTGATATTTCAATTTTGATCACTTTCCTGAAAGTAATATTTTGTCTCAGGGATTTGAAACCTTCAACACCACTTTCACCGCTGCAGTAAAGAGGGAATGTTGGTGGATACCACCGTTAGCATGAAAGGGGTCAGAAATCTGTATCTATCGCACCTCAGATTAAATGTAAGGAGGGGGATATCTATGTAAGCTTGGGCTGTATAACATCCCCGTTATCATAATTACACATAAAATAAACAGCGAAAAACATGAGAACTTTTAGGGCTTCATAGAAAGAGAGAAGCTCCAGTTTCTGGAATTCTAATTATTATGGAGGAGGGAAAAATCTCAGATATTGAATGTGAATGTAAACCGCGGGCATCAACAATTGATACTAGATTGGAGATCAACGGATATGATCAATTCGTGATTTAGACTGTTGCAAGGATTCAGACACCGTTTACTCATGATTCAAAAAATTACAAAATTGACAATTCTAAGATTCGAGAGGCTACGACATTTCCTGGAGTATTTGCAAGCAAATAAAGCAGGAACAACAAGCCAAAGACGGTGATATGACTGCTTTCAGATTCCTCGAATAAAAAAGGACGAAATATACTGTTTAAAGAAACCCCATTCTATTGTGCATGAAAGTGTTTCAAGACGTGTCGTATTGTTCAAAAATATAAAGATACGGACAAAATCTGTATCCATTTTTCCAACACCATATAATAGTTAAAAATGATTTTAAAATTTGTTTAAATCGAAGATAAGCATAAATAACTTTTTTAAAAAGTTTTTTTTTTTACTCTTTATACAGGGATATCAAAAATTAGAATAAGGAACACCGGTCTAAGGATTATTGGTCTAAAAAATAAAAATACATACGTCTGAGAAATATTCGTCTAGATAATTCCTGTCTAATGTGGGCTGATTCTAGCTTGTAAATATTTACTAAAACAAAAGTCCACGAGAACTTGCTATGTATTAAATATTGTTATAGTGAAACTCAATAAAACTGAATAATTTTGTACACGAATCAAATATTAATTTATTAAAATATAGGCGAACGGCCTCCCTCAGGCCAACATTCTTCACGCGAATGAGGTCGTCCATTGATACGTACATGTTCCTGCAGTGTTTCCCTCCGTTTAAAGATTACACTGTCAGTCTTTAAATGCAAGATAAATCAAAACTTTCAAAATGTTACATGTGAGCTGTAAAACTAATGAATGGATAACGTTTGCGTTAATAATCACTAAATTGCATGGTATTAAATATCTAAAGACATTAGGACTGTTTTAAATCTGAGGAAATATCGAAACGATGAATTTTAAAATAGGCGAGAAGACAGAAGAGAAAGCCGACGATTAAAGATTTTCTCTATATCGATCCCCAGTGATCGTAAGGAGATATTTCTAGGAGAAAAAAATTCTGTAACTTGTATAAAATCTTAATTTTATTCACCAACGACCGTAAAATTATGCTTAGTTATTTAAAACTCAAATTAGAATATTCAAGAAAATAAAAAAGCAAAACGAAAGTCTTAAAATATTTCTAGTTTTTTTTCCTTTTTAAATTTTTGATGCTCAGAATTTAGCGCCAGACACAAAAGTCTGATTGAAATTAATTTGAATAACTTTCGTCTAGAATCGACAAGAATGATCTAATCAGTGGCTAGATCGATAATCATGACTTTAGGCTTTCATGAGATCAATATTTTAAAAGTTAATTTGTTTGGAAGGGATCTCTTTTAGTGTTCATTACGTTCACAACATTTTGGGCATTTATCTCTCCACATTGAAAAACACTCAACACTAAAATACGCACATCCATATATATGTTTCATTCCCAGAAGGAAAATATTCAAAATACTTATATATAAAGTAGTTAGCTGAGAAAGAACAAAAATGGAAAGCGTTAATGATACAGGGACGTTCATCTTTAAATTTCAATCTTTAACATCCGTTTTAAGTAAATGGTTAAAGCTAATCTTTCATTTTTCTATCACACATTTATGGTTTTAGTTTTGGGAGACAAATTTGTTGTAGGATGTGTAAACTTGTGTGCGCTCTTGAGTGTCTGCGCGTGTTAGCTCTTCAGTGTCTGCGCGTGTTGGCTCTTCAGTGTCTGCGCGTGTTAGCTCTTCAGTGTCTGCGCGTTGGCTCTTCAGTGTCTGCGCGTTAGCTCTTCAGTGTCTGCGCGTGTTAGCTCTTCAGTGTCTGCGCGTGTTAGCGGTGTCTGCGCGTGTTGGCTCTTCAGTGTCTGCGCGTGTTAGCTCTTCAGTGTCTGCGCGTGTTAGCTCTTCAGTGTCTGCGCGTGTTAGCTCTTCAGTGTCTGCGCGTGTTAGCTCTTCAGTGTCTGCGCGTGTTAGCTCTTCAGTGTCTGCGCGTGTTAGCTCTTCAGTGTCTGCGCGTGTTAGCTCTTCAGTGTCTGCGCGTGTTAGCTCTTCAGTGTCTGCGCGTGTTAGCTCTTCAGTGTCTGCGCGTGTTCTTGTACGCGCATGCGTCAGCCCATATGCGTATTCTGTCGTTTACACACCCATCAATTACTCTTTAACAGGATTCTTTATTAATAACGTTACTGATTTTTTTCTTCAATTCTCATTCAATTACCATTTATCATTCTGCGTTGTGATGCAATTGGCTTCGGTTCGGGATAAAAGTTCGAGGAGCCGAGATCGAATTCAAAGTTCGACCTTCGCTTACGCAAATGTCTACCGCAGAAAGTAATGTCAACCTACTGCAGAGGAAAAAATGCCTCGTCAGTCATGTATCAAAAGATGCTCGATCGCACCAAATGTGTATCACGTGCAGCACGTGTGACTGATACATTTGCAAGTATGTGCCTATGTTTGTGTTAGAGTGTGAATTATGCTCAGTTGGGAAATTTTTCGCTTCGTAGTCTTGGTAAACATGCTAGATTCAATCATTTCCTGAAATTGTAGAGAATTCACTTTTCACTGGGTAAACACACATGCACTCTCGCACCAGATATAACAGGCTTAATAGCAGTACCGTATAGTATTTTCAAGTTAAAATTATTATTTTAAAAGAATTGTATTTCGTAAGTACGGACAATATATGTTCCTCTAATATGGATATAGAAATCTAGATTATTACTCTTTAGAATTTGCTAATAATTACTAAGCTAAAATTATGGCGCTATTATATTTTCGCACAACCTGCCTTGTTGTAAGTAAGGCGCCTATTCTTTTGTATCGTTTTTGAAATTATTTGATTTTTTTTGTTCTTAATATGATTTTTATATAATTTTATTATTGCTATATTATTCCACTTTTGTTATGTGCTTGTAAGAATATTGAAGAGTCATTTTTCATCAGGTTTCATGCGAAAGAGTAATACCACCAAAATTCTTTGATATATTGTACTTTGCTATCGTGCTGTAAGGAAAGGATGCTATGGAGGAAGGATTTACTCTCCCGTTCTTATTTCCCCTGCTATGGGCATTATACCTATAACAACGATATGGCACTGACAGAAAGAAATGTTTGAAAGGGAAAAAGAATGAGACATATGCTTTGTTCTCAGAGAATTTTATATCACTAATACATACACAAAACTATATATGTACATACATATGTATATGTCACACGCGGAGAATATCACATCTACACAGCAAAGTAAAGCTTAAGGAGAAACACAAAGAGAGAGTCTTACATACATGGCGATACTTCTGAATCTAATTTGGCCATATTTCGGACTTCAGATTAAACAGGCCGGATTTATCTATGTACCAGGCGAGGGCATATTCCACAAACGGGAAACAGCGTGTCTTGTGTTTCCCAAATTGACGTCTACGATCAAGATATATTGTATATGAAATACAATTTTGTCACAAGCCCTAAAAAGTGGGGAATACGCTGAGGCTGGTTGACACTATCTTATACCTAGCTAATCAGATCCACTATAAGAAATTGTCCATCATTCAATCCGACATTTATCACTACACCGCGCACACAGGTAACCTACAAAACACTCCATGATAAAATTGTTGGAGATAAAATTATATATAAAAATTTATTGATGATATGCAATGAGGGATGAGCCCAAAATCAACCTAAAATATAACAAAAATACACCAAGATAAATGATGTTATTTGAACCCGTCAAATCCTCAAAGAAATAAGAGAGACTGCTGTATTCTGTCTTCAGACAAAAATCAAGAGACTCTCTCGCTAAGGGAGAGGGAAAGAAAATAAATATGGCCATGGAAAAAATTAACCAGTCGATATGAAAAGAGCCAAAAACAAACTGGGGAGGTTGGGAATATTGGCTTGAATTATAACCAAAGAAGCTTTACTCAAAAAAAACTAGGTACCCAAGAAGTGTTTATCCTAACCAGGGGAGGGCTCCCCACTTGTGACTGTAGTGAAACCTAAAAAATGAAAATCAAGACTAGCGCCGTTCAGATGAAACAGGCACGCCACAGTTAACTACCTTTCGGGGAAATCTGTCGATACCAAACGCTATCAGTTGTAATCTTTATCTTGAGCTGATGCTCCAAGAATCGGGTTAGATCCTGGTGAGAATAACATTTACATAGGAGGATTTCTTCCTATCACGCCGTCCAAACCACAATTCCGGCGGTGACCAACAACGATTGAGACACCATCTGTTTCACCGCAGAATACGAGGTCGACGCATTGTTACACGAGTATACACGATCAATGAGCACGAGCTTTTCGGGAGCGATACGGGCCGTCAATCCACCAACATAGCCCCATAAGCAGCGCACCCGAAAACAATGGTAGAAGACGTGCGAAGACGTTTCCTCTTAAAAAAAAAAAAAAAATGTCACACCGATTGCAGTTTGGCAAATCAACCAAGCTCCATATGAAGACCATGTCATTGAGAGTTATCCTATTCCGAACCAATCGCCAGGTAAGCGAAGACTCAGAGTTGCTGAGGTCATCCGCCACTGGCGGCAAAGACCAAAACGAGAGAGACTCATTCACCGACAAGTCGAGCCGGCCGCGTAACGGATCCTTCACGGCCCCGTCCACTAGTTAACGATAAATTACTCTCCTAGGCCGAGACAAGTCACTGGACCGAGGAATGACCTACAAGGCCGATTGACACTCGAGGAAACTCGATTGTTCTTGAGGTTTACGAATGTGTTCAGCGCTCGAGATGGGAAGAACGATGGTAAGCTAAGGGAAGGCAGCCACACTCACACTCCCCGCCATAATCGAGTCCATAATGCGTGACTCGCCAAGTGCAACATTTCCAGCCCCCATGACACGGACTTTGGGAAGACATTTGTCAACGTAATGCTTCCATCCCCACACAAGTGAGAGGAAAGCAAGCGCTCGATCGACTTACGTTCCCTACGGAGAGGAAGGGCGGTGAAGGATAAAAGGAAAGGCATAAGTGGCACACGCCTCAGCCCTACCTTTCAGACAATCTACTTCGGCGACAAGTTTTGACCAAGGGCCGAACTTTACATGTACTTTTGACCAATTTTTCTCCAGCGTGAGCTCGGACCCAACCAACACTCCGAGAACGCAGACAGGACCGTCCGTTCAACCAAAGATCGAACGCCTTCCAGGCACTTAACTTTCGCGATTAATCTTGCCCGTGAACTTTCCGTACAGTTTCAGCGCCTCCAGTAACACCTTAATATCGCTTCCGGATGTCACGAAAGTAAATACGTACGCGGAAATCTTGGCTCGAGCTCCAGAGACAGCGGAAAAGCGCACAACAGCTTTCCGTTCACATTTACCACAGCACTGGGTGAGCGATACAGGAGGCTAATCAACTTGCAGGTGTCTGGTTTGAATCCCGCTGCCTGCGAGACAGCAGCCAGGGACCGATGGTCGACCCTATCAAATGCCTTGTACTGTATTCAACTGGCTTGCTCGTCGTCTTTTACACCCTCTGTGATCATGGAGGTTGCTCTAAATTTTTCGGCCCTTCACAGCACAAGTCTGCTAGGGTCGCAACAAAATATTGACAACTGACTGCAAACGCTGCGTCGGGATCTTCAAACATATTTTCAGCAGAGCTAGGGGCTGTAATTGAGGACTTCAATCTGGAGTTTCTTTTTGTACCTGGGAAAGATATATTCCCAAAGGGAGACGGCGCTATGGTTTTGTAAGCTGCGGGGAAGGCTGATAGAGACTCTTCATAGTTTATGGGTGTTGTGAACTAAAGCAATCAACTTTCCCGTTTGGTTGCTGTAAACGAACTTTATTTTGACTGCCGCGTTTCATCACTATAGAGTGACGTCATGAAGCAGCTGTCATGTGACCCGCGTGACTTATCTCCACCAATGGGAGATAAGCGCTTTCTGTATCCTCGCTGTGCTGTAAATAACAGCGCAGATTTCAAACAGAAAATTTTCTTAAATGGTAAATCTTACGTACATTCATATTTATTTTTATCCATGTCTAAATAGCTTTAACTATTTTTATGGTGAAGATGAAAAGACATAAGTGTTTATGGAAGAATTATAAGCATGAATAGTTTATAATTTTTTTTTAGAGAAGTGGTTACAAAGAAAAAACTACCTCTAGTTATTTTATTTTGTTTTCAATACCTTGATTGATTAGGTAAGAAAAAAAGCTAACATTCAAAGTTACGAATTGGAAAAATCAGATTATAATTTGCGATACCCTCTATTCATGGCCTTATAGAAATATGCTAGCATGTTTTGTTAGGCCTACGTTAATACAATTTTCTCTTTATCTAAGCAATGTTCGATAAAAAAAATTAACAATTTAATGTTTCTCTCACCGAATCATTTCTGAAAGAAATATAATTTGTGCTGTCAGGTGTAATTTGTTAATGAATAATTTAATCACATAACGGTGAATCAAACAGTGCTTTGAGGCCAGAGATATCGTAACATCTGAATTATATCGCTCTGTATATATTATATGTATTATTATTTTTGCCTATAAAAATATACTTTGGCTGTAATGTGAGTCAAGTTTTATATTCCATTGAAATTACTCAAAAGAAAGCTAAATTTCTGTACGTTTAGACAGCAATGTTCTGTTGTCACGGTTATACAAGCTATCGGTATTAGCATTCTTTTCTGTTAAGCCTGAAAGCCTGAGATACTAAGTCATAAACACTTTATTATTAAACATGAAAATTAATACCGTAAACAAAAATAACTGCCTCTGATGCATGGAAACTATATTTGGTTGATTTTGTTTAGTAGCGTATCAATGACTATGGGTTATTTAGTTCCAAAACCTAAATATTGTGAAAACATTTTTATGGATTCAACTACATATAAAATTGTTCGTCATTTCTTTATAAAATTTATTGCTTGTAATTGTACTTTAAAAATGAATTTTTATATTTTCACAGTGATTGAATGTTCATTATTTGTCCCTATTTGGGAGGCTAACATCTTAGAGAATTTAACAATCTCAGGATACATTGAAAACAAAGGAAGCAGGGGAGAAACAGCGAGTAATCTACGAGTCTTAATTTTCTGAATGGATAGCAGAACATGGTCAACACAGAATAGCAAAATATAAAAAAATTACATAGAACAAAAGACAGGAAGTTGTGGAGAACTAGGTTTAGTTACACCCTAAAAAGATATGGCTCATAAAAGAGACACTAATACGAAAACAATGCTTTTAATAATACAGTAAAGATTTTGAGAGAGAAAAAAAAAATCATTCCCATTATTGGACATTCTGAATGATTTACAAGATTATTCTATGTTTGGCTTCCTACAGAGACAAGAGCCGGGTTTTGGAACAAAGTCAACTTGGCAGCCAGAGCGGAAATTTTTTCAGTTTCCTTGAAGCATTTTCTATTTATGATTCTCAAGAGCACTGGCAAAACAATGGGTGCCATTCTCTCAAACGATTTGAAGATCTTTAATTCCATACTAGTTACTCAACAAATGGGCTTTTGTTCAATACTGTTTCTTAGCATAGATCTATATAACTTGATTTTTATTTCACCCGTCATATTACAGATAGAATTTATTTGACAAATACGTCCAAATGTTCATTCTCTTGAATGATTACATACAGAGTACGCGAGTAAATACTTTCAAAAATATTTGTTTTGAAGTTTGTTCTTCAAATTGGCTGTAAAGTTAACCTGTTAAGCATTGGATTCTCAACCCCTACAGTGACAGGAAAATTGGTTTATTCTAACCGCAAAAAAAAATTTAAGAAATTTCTCCACCTCCTTTTAAGTGGTGCCACTCTGAAACTGTCTATATATAAGCTCTGTATTTACTTAACTTTTGAAATCAAACTAAATTCAGTAGGATTAGATAGGTTCACCTATCGTCTATTTCAGTGATTTCTGGTCTTTTGAACAGAAGTAGAAGTTTATTCCTTGTTTCCTGTTTAGGATTGGGTTTCCAGTTCCTGCTAAAGTGTTATTCTCTTTCACTCCCAGTAACTCCTTGCGTCTTAATGGTATTATTGACTTCCTTGATTAAAGGAAATGAAAACAGAAATCTATGAAACCAACTATCCAAAAGGGGTTCTATTTTAATACTGTCTTCTCACTCCATATAGAGTTAAATAGGGCGAACTGGACTGAATTCAAGCCCAAGCTGAAAAGGAATCAGCTCCGTCAGAATGATCTGACGTTACGGCTGAAGTACAGGGTGTCTATAAAGTTCGCGTGCACTTTTAAAATTATAACTTTAAAGTGCACACGAACTTTATGGACAGCCTGTATAAGTGGTGACCTTACAATTCCAGTAGTTTACGTGACCAGTAAGGAGATATGGATTCCAATACAGTATCTTAAGATGCTGTTATATTTATTTTATTTCTACGTACAATATTGTCACAAGGCCTAAGGGAAAGTGGAGTAAGGCTGGTCGTCATTGATTATGCTAAACAAAGCTTATCAGACTCGCGACCCATTTATTCGTTACAATTTCTACATTCACCACGAGAACAAATGACTTCTCCAAATCTTACATTTACCAAAGTCACAGGAGAACCTACTAAAAACTAAAGATAAGGTTATATACTGATCTGAATTAAAGAATGTTATATAACATTCAGAACTGAATAAAAAATGACGCGATATTTTGAAGCTTAAAAAAAAAAAAAAGGTTAAGCTAAACTGAAAAAAGAAATTAATATAATTCACAATTATTACTTTATCAGAAATATTATGAATGTATGTTATTTGTATTTATATATCTATTTTTTTATTATTTCTTTCAAAATTTTGCATATTTAAAGGATTTTTATACTCCTGAAGATCAACAGACTGTGCCCTCTTGGCGTCACGTTTTCAACTAACTTTAAGTGAAGTGACTGTATCAAATCTATATCTGAGCCATTTGCAAGGAAAATTAAGTCACTGTTGTGCCAGAAGGCTTTTCCGCCAGAGTCCATCTTTCACATGTACAAATATATCATTCGTTCGCACATTGAATACAGTTGCCAGATCTGATCTGGTGTTCCTGCAATTCATCTCGAGGTTCTTGACAAAATCCAAAGGATCCGAATATTAGTCGATCCTGACTTAGCATCGCAACATCAGCTAATTTCTCAATGACGTTACGTGATTTCCCTCTGGTTTTCCTACAAATATTTTCATGGAAACTGCTTTGACGAACTTTTTTTCCACTCAGGCGCCCCGACTACGTGAATTTAAGCGTGCTACTAGATTAGCATCTAAGTCCCACGATTTTACTGCTGAAATATGGAAATGTAGTCTACTTCTACTCCAAATAATTATATTCTCGCACTTCCATCATGTGGAACTCCTGAAATCTATAATCTTCAAAAGTTTAAATCCAACATCAATCGTCATCTATTATCTTGAATTCCCCTATACTCAGTCTTTTCTCTCACATTCACTCTTTGTAACCACCTGCGTACTATTGGCATTCTTGCCTTGCCTGGGGTGGAATGATTAAAAAAAAATCTCCTTTAGATTTCGTTTGTCTTCTTTTTTAGTTTTTGCTTACCTCAGTTTATATCTACTTTCCGTCTCTATTCTCATTTAAGTTTTTTCTCAAGAGATAGTTGAAGTGTTAGTACTGTCAAAAAAGTTAGTATAGATTATATTGAATGTAATAAATAATCACTTCATAATGTAGGATAGCTAAAACTGTGATAACTCTAAGACAAGTTATTTTATTAAAATTGTAATTTTTTTAGCGCTTTATTTACCTAACTTTAATAGTACATTATATATGATCCAAAGGTTGGTATATCCGAAGTCGTAGTGAAGAAAAGTTCCGTCTGTTTATAAAACGTTCCAATGGCTTGCGTTTCAAACAAAATCTGACGAACAGACGAAGGAAAAAAAGCCGACCATTCACGATATAACCAGATGCTTCGGGTACATGAAGCTTCTTAGTCTAGAATAGAAGTCTATCTAGCAGAAGGAAAAAACAGATTTTAAATTTCTGTGGTCATATCTAAACTAGGAAAAGGCTACGAAAGTAAATCCAGACAAAAAAATCGGGATTTAGCCATGTATGCTGTTAGAGACCAACACTGACAAAATCCTGTTGCCAAACCGGCTTAAAGTTAAGCTCTGCATTCCTTTCACTTGATACCTCTGTGTGATTCCATGTTGTCTGAGTAGCACATGACCTCTATATATGATCGCATAGTCATGCGAACTGGAGAGGTCACTCTCGGCTCATCATTATATGTCTGAATTTTAATCAAACAGGGCGTTACTCTTATACTAAACATTACAGATACCTGGGCGAATGGATCAAGGAGAAAAAGGATGGATCAATATTGAATAAATGTTTAATACTATTGTTTGTATCTAGCGAGATTTTCTAGTTTCTTGAAACCTTGCTTATCGTTAGGAAGACATCGTTCGCTGTCCCAATCAACATTCGGATTTTGGCGTCCCATTTTCTGTTTTCTGTACTTGCTATTTTTTTAAATTCTAGTCCTAGTAGAAATTCTTCGGAGCACTCTCGTGCCAGAGCTAGTTTCGCCAAACACTACAAATTGTTACGAAACCTAAACAAATTTGAGAACAAGAATTCAGTTCTTAAATAGCCTCGTCAGTTCGATACTTTCATATGGATGTCATGAATGGTGACAAATCTGTTCAGAAATAGCTAATGCAAAATAGCAGCATTATACAACCTCTTCCTAAGATCAATGGTGAAAAAAGACTGAACGAGTAAATCTTGAGGTCTTAGCAAATATTTTTCTAAGAACATTTTAGACTGGCGCTAAATATTCTCAAAGAAAGTGTACCAAATAAAAAAATACATGACACGAGGACACTATCAACAGCAGCAGCAACTAAAACGGAGAGTGCATTTAACTCGAGAAAAAAAAGACAATGAAGATGTTAACATTCCACAGCACTTCAAATTAAAGATTCAGAAGGAAACTCACCAAAACTGGAAAGAGCGATAACAACTACTGGACTTGAGAAACCTGTTTACCTAACGTGTTCTAAGAGAAAGATCTTAAAAATTTCAACCGAGAACAGCTGTCAATAAATGATGAATGTTCTTTACAGAGAAACAGTTACTATTACCAGGTAAGATAAATGGATGGATAACATAAATTAAATGTTTTAGTTTTTAAAAAGGGAAATTTGGTCTCTCTATATCACTGAGTTATGATAATTTACATTATTCGGACAGTTATTCTCATCTTTATTGCCATATTCACAACGGCCTTGAGGTGATTGGAATAACTGAAACATCCTAGGCATGGTACGTGGAAGTAGAACAATCTACACCTGTAGACGAAAGGTTTCGGTTCGAAATTCTAATCAACTGAAGAAGGCCGGAGCGTATTACGGCCGAAACGATGTGAATATTGCAATGAAGATAAAGTAACAGTTCGAATAATGTAAATTTAAATAAATTTGGCCATGCTAGTTATGCTACATGCATATCCCAAAATTTAATAAATTTTGGAAAAATTTGATGTTTGATTCTATTACAAAAAAAATATGATTCTCATTTGAAGGAACAAAACATTAATTTTTGTTTGATTTTATATTTCTTATTTGATCATATTACTATCTTATTAGTTTCCTGGCTACTTTTCGGCATCTCTTATTTAATAAACCAGGCAGCACCATTTTGCACTAGTGCTCTTTGTTTCAGGCGCTTGTATGACTGGTAATATCCCCCACCCGTCACTTTGTTATCTGAGCATTGCGGTATTTCATATAGAAGCCGATTCCCCAAGTAACGACGGACTAATTATCTGCAAAAGTCGACATAAAGCAGTTGAAGTCGTGTAACCTTGACAGTAAATTAATGAAGTTACAATCTTTTCTCAGTAAACATGACGGAAGATGTTAGGGCGCATGACTAGAATTTCAACTTCCGTTCAAGAAAGCACAACGAAATTATGCTGCTTGCTGAAAAGAGATATTAAATTAAATTGATAAAATGGAATAAGAAATCTGGGATAACTTAGTTATTAATAAATAATTAAATATAGCTGCTGTGTGATCAACAGAACGAAAATTATTAACGTTAGTAGTGTTTGTATTAAGTGTTGTATTAATACGTCTTTTAGATAACGCAGAGTTCGAATATTTGTTTTGTCTAAAGTTATAAAATTTTTATAGTTGTTTCGTGACTAATTATACGGACATTGAGGTGATGTCTCGAAGTGACAACGGAGAAATTTCCAATTTGTATATGTTAAGGAAAATAACAGCCGCTTAAAAAGCATTTATAAAATAGAATAGAAGCTATTAAACACTCATACCTATTGACATTAGTGTAGTCTGGTAGAGATCACTTCAAAGGGGCGGTTATCGTGAACTGAAATAAGAATTGCGTGTTTCATTCTCTTCAAAATAAATTTGACACAGTAGCATAATGTCTAGCGGTTCAGAATGAGGAATCCGAGAGCCGATTTCGTATTTCTATAGAGTTCATTTACTTATGTGCTTTGGAAAAAAGGTATAACCTGATCTTCTAGCTATGTTTGAATAGCAGTATATATTAAGCCCTATGGCCTTAGATAGAAATCAGTATACAAGAATGAAAGCTTAAATCAAACCAGCAGGGAGAGGACCGGGATCCACCAGGTTGTCTTTCCCCAAACTGCTGTAATAGATATAGTGCCCTTACGATCATGTGTTACGGGATTCTTGATCGTGATTTAGCAATTTTTTTTACGGACAGTGTAACAATTTCAGCAAGACATCAGTGGAGAAATATGCGATATTAAATAATCAGTGAAAAATAGGAATCAATACATAAGTGAATAAATTTCTCGAAAATTGTACATACTGGGTTTAATTGAACGTCTTCGGCATTCATCTGTTTTGTTTATGGTATATTAAAATTTTCTTTGTTATACAGCAGAGGTAGTATGTATATTTACAAAATTTATCACTATTCTCATGAAGAGATTCTTAGAATGAACAACTCACTGTATTAAAAAAAGGACATTTGACAGTGAGAAATATGCGTTTGACAATGAGTAGTTTTGAGATCTGATATTGTATAAGAAGATATACAGAATAAAATACAATGCTGATTTTTTAACTGTCTTTGAATAAAAACTGATATTCATAAGGAAAATAACTGACAAAATTTTTCATTTGATTTCTTCATGTTTTGTATATTTTCTAGCATTGTTTTCATCATATCAATATTTTGCCAAAACTATTTTTCATGTGTAATTTTGTTTGCTCATGCCACAATTGTTTCCCCTTAATATAATTTTTTTCCTATGTGTTGTGGACGATCATGGCTCAGCGCATCTTCCTATTCTTTGTGGCACTTATTGCTTTCTCTCCTAATCCCTGTTCTGTCAGCAATTACATATAGATCGTTAACTAAGTTAGGCACTGTTTTCGTCTCTTGCCTTCAGTTTGGAAGACATGAGTCGCTGTCCCAATCAAACTTCGGATTTTGGTGTCACATTTTCTGATAAAAAAAACAAAAAAAAACCTTCCTACATATTCAAAATTTTGTATTTGCTTTTTTAAATTATGGTCTTAGTAAAAATTCTTCGGAGCATTAGATTACAGTGGTGAAACCTATGCCCAGATACAAGCGAGGTTTCTGAAAAAGGAACTGAAGTTGGTGTTGAAATGTTTGTTAAAAAAAAAAAAAAACTCAAGTGAAGCAGATTCTTTCATTTGAGATGAAAATGAGAGTGGTTGAAAAAATAATGCATTTAAGAACATTGTTAATGGTTTTGTATGTAACAAATCAGAGGATTACAAGACTCTTACTGAAGTTCCGCTTGAAATTTACAGCTGGATAAAATGCAAAATACCCCAGCTACAATATTTGCTCTCGCATTTGGAATTTTTCGACAGAATCTTAGTGCTATTTCAGAAGAGAACGGTGAATGATTACATCAGGACATACAGTAGAAAAATAGGCGACATCAAGATGAAATGAATCGGTAATATCTGACTACATATAGAACTTTGGTATGTAATTAAACCCAAAAGAAATGGCCTCTAATCGGGTGAGTGTAGGTTTGAGGAGCATTGCACCTCTTAACTGTTGTTGTTCCCAGGTTCAACCTTTGCTCTGGTGGGGGGGGTGCTCGTGTCAGGGTCCGAGCTATGGAAAAATAATTCAAAACACCAGTAAAGTATAGAAATGCATTTTCATAATAAAAATACCAGCAATACAGTTATAAGATACGAGTAATGCATAAATACGAAAGGATAAAATTATGTAAAAAGAATATCGATGAAGGCATGAAATTTCATTCAAAACAGATGCAACTGAAGTCATAAAATGGCTTACGAAATATTTAATTTTTAGCATTAAATGAGCTATATATTTCGATATGCCGCTAAACAATATCAACCAAAACCATAATTGCACCAGTATCATCCCGACTATTATAACTTATTAAGTAATCAACTGGCCAATAACGGGGAAGCAAAGGAGGAACTGATCATGCGAATTATGTCAATAAGGTAGACGAGTATAACAGTTCAAAATTACAAAAACCTGCTTCGAGAAGACAGGGGATAATCCAAGAGGCAATGACTGTCTAGTGTTCATTTTTGTCTTTACTGATGTTCAGAGTGTGTATTGGTCCAAACAGAACTTACCATTTTCTAGCATTATACATCGTTTCCTCGTTATATATCGTTATACATTGTGGAAAATAAAATTATCAGCCGTGAACTCTTTCAATAGCGGTGGAAGCACTGATGTTGACTAAAGTGTGTGATCTTCGAGCTAATAAGAGGCCCTGTTAATAGACGAAGCTGCTGCTGTTAATCAGTAATTGGTGCTGCTTCGTTGCGAAATGCATCTGTTTTTCGCAACTCTGTTACCGGGGATTCTATGCGTAGAATTCTTTTTTTGAAACAGACCATGACCCGACTCCAGCCAAGATTAGCGGAATTTTCCACGTTCTTCAAAACTTTCTGGTCAGAGGCCTGCTGTTGGACGTAGATTGTCGTCTTACCCATGATGGGGATGTAGTTTATCGTCATACCTGGGACGGAATAGTTCAATGGACTGACTACCAAAGGAGCCAAATACCTTGGTTCCAGTATTTTCTTCAAAGATTTTAAACAGAGATGACAATTTCTGACAAATAAAGAAAAAATGGAAGGTCTCTAACCATTAAACTTCGTCGTTTTATTTATAAAAAATAAATCTACGGTGTACAATCTTTGACAATAACTAAGCAATATGTGAAGATGCTGAACTCGTTTGGGCCCACCTGTTACAGATATGTTGGTGCAAAAAGAATTGGCTGCATCTGAATCGTGAATATGCTGCGAATGGTCAACCAGCAAACAATGATTAACAACCTTGATTACCAAGTATTCGTAATATCGAATTATTAACGACGCAGTTGTTTACATCGTTTGTTTCAGCAAATAAACCTCCTGAACTGGTACACACACGAATACATCCCGCGAAATTATGTTGGAAATAAGGCGTAGGTCATTCTGAGGATTAGAACGTCTAAGACGATTAATGGTTGATGAATTACAGCCAAGAAACGGGTAGAAGTATTGATTGAATGAAACTAAGTAGTCTACTTCGACCGGAGATAAGGACGGGATAATACAGTTGTTTTGCAAGAGAATCGCCGTGTTTAATGTTAGGACGAAACCGAAAGATCTCTCTTGGATTATAATTAACACAGAAGTAGTAAGGATAAGGAAATCAGCAGGCATTTTAAATCACTGCGGGCCAAGAGGCCATGGCGTTAATGGAAAAACGCGCAAAAAGGTAGGCGCCTCTTTGGACAGAAGTCAAAATGATGTCCCGTCCAGACGTGGGTGTAACAATGTTGAAAAGCTTTCTATCATCGCAAATTTTCTGAGAGAATATCTATGTTCGAATGTGAGCATTCAGTTAATTTTGATTCTATCCGTCTAGATAGTTTTAGCTTATATTTACACACCTCATATAACGAATTACCTGTTTAAAGACTACTGAGTGGGATGAAGACCTGCTATGAGATCTCAAAATGAAATAAAGAATCCAAACAATTGTATGAAAACTTCGATCTTGATTGTTTTGTTTTTACATAAGGAATCACAATGAATACAGTTTTAAATAATTTACTTGCTTATTTAAAATATGCAAGTCGAAGTAATGTATAACATACCTAAATTTCGAATTTTGTTTTATTAGGTTCAGTTTTCTTTCTAAAGTAAATTCATAGATCTTTTCATCGGAGGCTTTTATTATTTGTACACTATCGTAAAATTAATGCATATTATACACGCACACATCTTAATATACATAGCTACGTTACGATGTTGAAAATAAATTGTCAAAACCAATTGCCGCTTTGATTTCTCCGGTTTTGCTCGGATTCTCTACGTTTTCCTCTGTAATAGCGTTTAAATTAACTGCCGTATTATATAAGCATTAAGAAATACAATGAAATTGTCAAAAAAAGATGCAAAAAGAATATTAAATCTATCTGAATCTATTTGCGTTAAATTAATGTTTACGTTGATGTGATAAACACTTGTGCATGAAAGAAAGGAGAGAAAGAATTTATTTTTTGAAATAAATGATTCTATATTTTTTATAGCTGAAATTATTTTTGTTTATCCGCTTCCTAAAATTGTTGTGTAAAATAAATATATCGTTTTGCCAATAAGTTATCCCCGTCTTTGTTCTTATTTTGACAAAGTTTCGGCAAGACCTGCTGCCTTTTTTCAGGAGTTTCAGATAACGTTCGGTTTTGGGTTTTTTTTAACTGAAACCTTTATTTAATCTAAAGCGATAGGCAGTTCTTGTTCTGCTGTGCCTTTCTAACATCGCCTTAGTACTTCAGATTTTGCTAATCCTCTTCGATATGAGTGAATTCTTAATTCGTAATTATTTTTATTTTTGAAGAAGTTTGTGAGGTAGTTTTGTCATTTAAAAGTTTCTCTTGAGACGGAAACAAATGAAAATCCAAAGAAGCCAAATCAAAATAATACAGTGGGTGTTGGAGGGTTTCCTCCCATTTCAACTAATCTTCTGCAAGGTTTCTTTTGCAATATGTGGTCCTTCGTTGTTGTGGTGGAAAATGACATCTTGTCGATTTGCCAAAGGACGCCGTTTTTCTTGAACCCAAGCTTCTTCAAATGGTGAAAAACAGTTGAGATCTATTTTCAAACTCATAGCAAGCTCTTCTATCAACACCCTTGACTTGTTCTCCACGATGGCAAGCAAAGCGTCTTCATCGACGAGGGAAGGTCGCCCGGATCGTGTTTGATCTTTTAGATTACAATCACCCTGACTAAACCTGTCAAACCTGTTGACAGGTCGAAGAGTTGGGGCACAATCCAAATTAATTTCAGGTTTTGTTTCTCACGCATTCCCGACGATTATTCCTTTCATAAATGCATAGAGAATGACATTGCGAAGGTGTGCAACTTTTCATCCGTCCTTTCAATCTAGACGGTTTTCTAAAATTCACGCGACATTCACTTGTTAAATAGCAGCCAGGGGAAATTTGCATGTCATCATCTTCCATAATTCGACAAATAAAATGTCTTATTGAGCAAAATAAAGGGTTCAGTTTGACATTCCAACGGCAGAAACGTAATAAATATGGCGACAAAGATGAGGACAATAGTTCGAATAATGTAAATAATGTAACTTCTGGGTATATAGTGTAGCCGATATTAATTAATCATTCTTTTTGTTTGTTTTATCACTTTCGTTATTAAATACCCTGCTGTTTGATAATAATCCCGCCAGTGAAGGAGAAACATTGAATGTAGATCAAAAGATTACTTTTGAGGATCTTGCGATGAAAGCAATTTCTATGCACTTTCGTCTTAGTAAATTTTTTCCTCTTAATTAAAGTAGCATTCTTTTTGTTTAAATAAAGATTTTAAACGCACATTACAATGACGAACTAACACATAAAGCATGTGATTTTTTTTTAAAGATCTCCATTGAGTTTATATATTTTATTTAAATTCCCCGAGGCTACTCCTATAAATCCCTTGCGGCATTTATAACAAGTGATAAATTCCTTACTCATTTATCTTAATTCTTTTGTATTAATTATTTTATCATTTTAGATTTTGTTAATTTTAAATACTTTTCTATTGCATTGGTGAGTAAAACAATATTTTGATTCGTTGTTGGGAAATACAATTTATTTGGACATAATTTACGGGCCATTTGTTTCGCGTTAAATATGAAATAAAGTCTCACCCTCCTCTTTTTAATCAGTGTGCACAGTAAATTTTAAATTTTATTTACCTTTTTTTTGCGGGGGGGGGTTGTGTTCATATTTTTTCACCAACTACGCTATGTTTATCTTATTCTTCGCTCTTTTTTTTTAAAAATTAAAAAATACGTTTGTTTATATAGCCAGAGGGAGCGAAAATGTAATAGCGCCCTCTTATTTACCAATAAGCTTGTTTTGAATACTTACAGGATGACGATTAATATGAAATATTAGAAATATTTTTATTTTTATTTTTTTACAATTCATTCTGCAACATCGTACTCTATAGTAATTGTTCCTCGGAATTTCTTCGTCCTTTCCCATCAGTCAGTCTGTTACGTCCCATGCGTGATACACGCTTAGGCAATCATGTATCATTCGATACATGACTGACAAGGCAGATTATTTCCCGCAGTCGGTTGCCATTTCTCACTGCGATAGCCCAGTTGTCATCAAAGGCAACCCGGTGTGACCTGCTATTTTACCCATAGTTGGAAGAAGAGGATTCCTACCTTTCACAAGGTTATAAGCACGTAAGTGAATGTAATGGATTCGACTGGAATTTGAACTCGGCTCTCCTATTCCTCAATCCGAGCCGTTCTTCCCATCACTCCCACAAGTATATGTATATATATATATATATATATATATATATATATAAATAAAATCTGTGGGAGTGATGGGAAAGATATATATATATATATATATATATGGATGGATGTTGGATTTAACGGCATGTCAACTATTAAGCCTTATTAATTTATGAATTTAAGATGGTTATTTTGTATAAAAAGTTGAAATGCTGTTCGGTTTCATTATCTGTATTTTTTTGGATTGCTTTTTATTGTGACTGTTTTTGATTGTGTATTTTGATATTTACATGCATATATATATATATATATATATATATATATATATATATATATATATGCCTATAAACACTTATACACACACATATACATTATTTGAAAGCGTTATATTTTATTGAGGATCTTTATTTCCTTGAGAAAACTGTATATTATTTCTGTGTCTGTATTTTTGAAAATTTCTTTTAAACCTTTTCCATTGAGATATTTTTGTCTTATTCTAGTTATGATTTTGCATTCAAATAGAATGTTTTGTGATTAGGCTTCCACATCTACATTTTGGTGGATTTGTCTTTTTTAATATATAAGAATGGGTTAAATATGTGTGTCCTATATGTGTTCTGGTTATGACAACTTGTTTTTTCCGAGTATTTCAAGATTATTTCCCCATTTTCCTATTTTAGTTTTAATTTGAAATAGTTTTATTTCGGTTTGGTTTTTCCATGAATTTTGCCATTTGTTTCTTATATATTTATTTATTTTAGATTTTAAGTCTGTATATGGAATTTGAAGATTTTCATCTATTGTCATTTTTAGAGATGATTTAGCAGTAGTATCTGCCTTATCTCCTCCTTGGATGCCAACATGGCTAGGAATCCAGCAGAAGATGATATTTTTGCTTTTTTCCATTGAATGTAGTTTATATAGAAGACTTTGTATTAATGGATTTTCCAGTCTTTTCCCTTTTAGGGATGTTAATACAGATAATGAATCTGAGAAAATAATATAGTTTTCTCCTTTGTTTTTTGATATAAAATTTAGTGCTAGTTTTATTGCGTAGGCTTCTGCACTGAAAATTGATGCTTCATTTGGCAAGTGTTTTTTGATAATTGTTTTTTTTTGTTATTGCTGCGCTGTCTGTTTTTTCTTCGTCTTTTGAGCCGTCCGTGTAAATACTTTCGTGTTTTTGATATTTTTCTTTTATTTTTGAAAATTTTTCAATGTATGTTGTGGGGTGTGTTTTTGATTTTGATAACTTGTTTAAACTTAATATTATGTTTGGATTTTTGATTATCCATGGTGGTATGTTTGATTGGTTGGATTTAAGTATTTGATTAGACTGTATATTATTTTCTTGGATGATTCCTTCCATTCGGAGTCCCAATGTTTTGATTTTATTTGTGTTAAGATTAAATTTCTCTTTGTGATTTGGTGTAAGTACACAATCGTGTGTGGGGTTAGAAGGACAGGAAGAGAGTTTTAGATAGTATTGAGTTGCTATTTTCTCCATTCTTAGTTGTAATGGGGGTTCATTTGCCTCTACATGTAGACTCTCTATAGGTGAGGTGGGATAGGCTCCTAGAGCTATCCGAAGGCTTTCATGGTATATTTATGTTTTTAGATAAGACTTTCTAGTTGATTGGTAGACCATGCTGCCATAGTCCAGTTTGGAGCGGATCAACGTTCTATAAAGTTTAAGAAGGGTTTCTTTGCTAGCTCCTCATTCTGTATGGGCTACTGTTCGCAGTAGTTGGAGAGCTTTAAAACATTTTGTTTTTAGGTAATTGATATGTAGTCTGAAGGTCGGTAGCTGTCAACGATCATTCCTAGAAATTTATATTGCTGAACTACTGGTATTTCTTCATTTCCTAGTTTTAGAGTTGGGTTATTGTGTAATTTTTTCATTTGGCAGAAGTGTACAGATTTTGTTTTTGTTTTTGATATTTTAAAACCGTTTGAGAGTGTCCATTTGTTTATTTGATGTAAACATTGTTGAAGTTGTCTTTCTGCTGTGTTGAGGTTTCTCGATCTGTAATATATTGTAAAATCATCAACATAAAGGCTACAGCGTATTCCTGATTTGATGTTTTTTATTATGTCATTTATTTTTATTTTGAAAAGTGTAGGGGAGAGTACACTTCCCTGTGGTACTCCCCCTTCTTGCTTTTGATAATCAGAACGTGTAGCATCTATTTATACTTGGAAGAGTCTATCTGTTAAAAATCCTTTTACAAAGTTTGGTAGTCGACCTCTTAAATCCTAGTTTATGCAGATCTTTCATTATACCATGTTTCCAGGTTTGATCAAATACTTTTTCTATATCAAAGAATATGGCTATTAGATGTTGTTTGTTTAAATTGGCCTCTCTTATGGCTGTTTCTAGTCTTATTATGTGATCTATTGTACTTCTTCCTTTATTATATCCACATTGATATTTTGATATGTGTTTTCCTTCTAGAAACCAACTCAATCTGGCGTTGACCATTCGCTCCATTGTCTTACATAGACAGCTTTTTAATGCTATTGGTCGGTAACTTTGTGGATTATTTCCCTCTTTTCCTTCTTTGAGTATGGGAATAATTACCGATTCTCTCCATATTTTAGGAAATTTCCCAGTAGTCCAAATATTGTTAAAATTATTCAAAAGGTATTTCAGCGATTCTTGTGGTAGTTGTTTAATAAATTCATAGTGGATTTGGTCTGGGCCTACTGCTGTATTATGGGATTTTTTATGGCTTCTATTAGTTCAGTGAATAGATTGTTGTAGGCTTCTGTATTTTTAGACGAAAAATTTAGTTGGTTATTTATATCTTTTTGTTTACACTTTTGTAGGTTTTGATTTTTGCTCATTTTAGAGTTTTCTGCGAATGTCCCTGCTAGTAGGTTTGCTATCTCTTTTTTGCTAGTTGCTTTAGTGTTGTCCTTTTTAAGATGTATTATTGGGTATATTTGTTTTTTTCCAGCTATTTTTCTCATTCCCCATATTGTCTTGATTTTGGAATGTGTATTTAGGCTGTTTACATATTTTTTTCCAACATTCCCTTTTGGCTTCTTTAACAGTTTTCCGTGCTACTGATTTGAGTTTTTTCATTTCAATCAAATTTTGGGTTGTGGGTTCCTTTTTGAATTTTCGCAATGCTGCTTCCCGGTTTCTGATTGCTTTTTGACAGTTTTTGTCAAACCAGGGTTTAGTTTTTTTATAATTATTTTGCTTTTTTGGTATATTTTCTGAGGCAATGGTTATTAATGTTTTGGTAAAGTATTCTATCGAGTTGTCTATGTCCTTTGACTGTATCAGTAATTGTTTACATTTGTTTTTGAAACCCTCCCAGTTGGCTCTTTTCAGTTTCCATCTGACGGGGCCTATCTTTTCTTCCTTGGCAGGCTTTTGATTTTCTAGAATGATCGGGTAATGATCACTGCCACATGTGTCACTATGTGTTTTCCATGTATAATCCATACAAATTTCTGGATCGCATATACTTAAGTCTATTGACGATTCTGTTCCATTGGAGGGATTAAGGTAGGTTGAGGATTTATGATTTAATAGACATAAGTTATGGGTGTTAATTATTTCTTCTAACATTTTACCTTTAGTATCTAGCTTTTTGCTATTCCATATAGGATTATGACTGTTAAAGTCTCCTAGTAAGATTCTAGGTTTAGGAAGTTGCTCCATCAAGTTGTTTATTTCTATTGTATTTATTGGTTCCTGTGGGGGTATATAAATGGAAAGAATTGTGATGGTTTTATCTAGTGTCACTTGTGTTGCTATTGCTTGTAATTTAGTTTTTAATGTGTACTTTTACTTTGCGGTATGTCATTTCTAATCAATATTGACACTCCTCCATTAGCTCTATGTCCTGTATTGTGGTTATAGTGATATTGTTTATAATTTTTAATTTTTAAGTTGGCATTTTCTTGTAAAAACGTTTCCTGTAAGCAGATGACGGCTGGATACAGTAGTGACATAAGTATGAGTAGGTCACTGTAATTAGATTTTATTCCACGACAGTTCCATTGCAGGATCTTATGTGCCATGGTTATATTTTCATTTTTTGGAGGTAAAGTTACCTTCTAGGTTTATATCATTTGTCCTCTCCAGTTTTTTTTCCATCTCTTGAGTTTTTAGAAGCTTTGTCTTCAACTGCTTGTGGTGTCTGTCCTTCGGTCAGATTTTTGGTTTTGTTTTGAATTTTGTTTATTTTCTTTCTCTTCTATTTCCATAACTTCCATAGGCTCAAATTTATTTTCATTTGATATATTGATTCTTGATTTTGAGTTAGATCTTGATCGAGTGCTTTCTTGCTCTGTTGTCACTTTTTTTCTTTTTGTTTATTTTTCATTTTCTTAGTTTGGGTTTGGGAACAAGAGGGTTCACTGGAGTTTTGTTCTGTGTTTACTTTCCAAAGTTGTTTGTCTTCTTCTGGGTTTATTCCATTTGATCTGGGTTGTTGAGTTTTATTTTGATCCGATTTAAGTTCGATTAAAAAGGTTTTTAATTCTTCACGGAAAGCTTTTAATTCCTTGCATAAATTTGTTATTTCAATTGAACTGTTTATTTTATCTTCATTGTTTATTTTATTTGCTTTTTGTGCCATGGAAGCAAAGGTGTTTTCTTTTATGTTATTTTTAACTTCCTTTCGTGCTTCTATGAAAGATATTTTTTTTGTATTTTATTCTAATTATTTCTTTCTCCTGTTTATATATACTGCATTGTTTTGAGAGGGCAGAGTGGTTTCCCAAACAGTTTGAGCATAGGCTCTCATTAGGGCAGTTCTCTTCTTTTTATTCTGGTTCTTTCTCACTACATTTCCACATATTTTTTTTTATTTCTACAGGAAACTGTGATGCATCTATAGCATTGAAGAGGGTTTGGTACATATTGTTCTACTTTTATAATTTCATATCCAATTTTAATTGTTGTCGGAATTTGGGGGGGAAGTTGAAAGTTATAATGTAGGTATTAATTTGTATCTGTGCTTCATTTTTCTTTATTGTTATTCTTTTGACATTTGTAACTCCTTGAGTTTGGAGTTCTATTTTTATCTCCTCTAGAGTGCACAGGGAGAGCTCCTTGCTTTTTACTACTCTCTTTGAGAAATTTAGGGTTTGTTGTGGGTAGGATTTTATTTCTATTTCTTGTAGATTTTTTTGTCTTATTAATGTGTCCGCATATATCTTTTTTTCCACTTCCACTAGTAATGTTCCATTTTGTAATTTTTTTACATTTTTTGATATAATGATGTTTGATATTGCTTTTTGTATTTTAAATGGAGAAATCTCTGTTAATGCTTTTTTGCTTATTGCTTCGAGTACTATAAATCGTGGAAAGTTTTCACTATCATTTTCTGTTTCCGAGTCGTTATCCACATGTGGTCTCTTGGAAATTTTTTTTTCCATTGATTGTTTTTATTTTTGTTCATCATTCTCGATCCCTACCCACCGCGGAGTCCAGTATTGGGACATGACAAGGGGGAAACCCTTTCGCCTTGCCATGTCGGGGCTACGTGAATGATATACTCTCTTTGGGATGAATCTTTGAGCACGCATGTTCCTTTGTTTCCGTTTTCCAAGTATTACGGCTGTGAAGGTTTAGCAAGTGTGTCAGATCCTTTTTTTCTCCCAAATTGATTGACCCTCAGCCACCGCCTTCCATCACATATTTAGGGTTAAGTGTTAGTTTTGGTTGGGAAGAGGAGTGTCAGTTATAGGTTTAGGATGGATTATATATGATGGGGCTTGACATGACCAGCCGATTGATCGGATCGGGCCCCTCCGACCGCCCGTCTAGCTCAGGTAAGGGCCAAAGTGGCGTGTTACAGGATTGTGACCGCTTTACACCTGGGTTACAACCTGTTCAACCACCAGGAACCCGTCCCCAGACATTACGGGTCGCTATATATATATGTATATATAAGCTAAGATTTAGCTGCATGGTAATGGTAGGTGCATATTTCTGATTATGCACGTCTATTTGCGTGTCTAGATAATCTGTTGCATATGGCTTCTCAAGCACATCTGTATCTCTCCAATTTCCACAGTCAACCTCTGGTTTATACTGCAACTATGGATTATAGCCATATTTCGAGTTTCATTACCGCTTCTGGGAGAGACTGTATGAGGTGATAAACAGTTTGAACAAAACTTGTAAACTCAAAACCCTCCGTAAAGATTCTGATACAAGGTCATCGTAAGCATCGACAGCTTCCGAACAGTTTTATGTGACCTGTCTCTCAGAGCGCTGGCGTCAACCAGTGGAATGAATTTCAAGTACTTCCCAGTCCAATATTATCATGAATTAAGTTATCTAAACCAATTTAACATGGCGAGATTTGAACCCGTGTCTCATGGATGGATTGCCGTTCTTCTAAACATTCGGGTACGTATATCTCGATTTACAGGCACATTTATCTTCTGCTTTTTACGTTGTCTATAAAAAACAAAAAAAAAATCTGTAAATATTTTAGAATACAATTTTATTTATATATATATATATTATATATATATATATATATATATATATATATAATATATATATATATATATATAATGCAAACTAGTATGTGCGTTTTCTGTAACTATATTTTATATTTTCGCAACGTGTAGACATTGATTAATAGCTGCGGTTACAAAGGCGACGTCGACAATTTATTGGTTCCATTAATTTTGCGCTGACTTAAAGTACTTTCGATTAACACTAAGAGTGAATATGAAGCTTCGTAAATATCCGCTGACACTGGAAATCCACGGTCGTTGTTTTGAATTCCTTATGACAATTAATAATGGCTTTATAATGCACTGCCTGCCACTGTAGCGAATCCGAAAATAATTCTTTAGCTGTTATAATGCTAGTGATTACTTGATTATTACTAGTTTTGTCAGAGTAAACATAAAATAGAAAGCTAAATCTCATATATGAAGACAATTATATTCGTGCAAAATTATCGGTCCTACCAAAATTCTGCAGAAATATCACATTTCCTCTATAGATGGTATCGAAAATTCCTTTTCGACTTTAAGGGTCGTTAGAAGCTGGCCCGGTAGAGCAAGTTCAGCGAAACATTATCTCGCGATCCAAATCAAAACAAGGATCTATATGAGAAGAGAGCTCGTGGAACGACTTTTCTCATAAGTTCCTTTCACTATGGAGAAGAGAGGGAAGACAGGTCTTAAGTAACAAGGTGGCAGACCTGTGCATCTCCCTACGTCCGGTAAAACCGATTATAAAAACCAGAGCTGATAGCAGACCACACACAGGCAGATAATTTCTCTTATTTTTCCACAAAGGGCTTCTTAGAAGGCCCGTGAAACTTCAGTAAATACATTTTATAAGAAAGTGTTGAACAAATATTAGCACATTTTTTTAAATGCCATATTTCCTCACGTCCCTGTTCTTGTTTATCGATGAATTCAATTTCTATATCTATGAATTACCATAACGTTTACTTTCTCCATTTCGCAGTTTCCCGTCTATTTTAACTAACGCCCAAGGCTAGCAAATCCAGTCTATTCTGCTATCTAACTCAAAACTAGAGGAAGAAAAGATGGATCCACTTCTTTCCGAAGTCAATGGTCCGAAAGTGAACGCATAAGATGATATCGAAATTTGAACAGGTCTTCTTTTCATATTCTACCCCGATAAAGTTACGCTACTTGCAGAATGTATGCAAACAGGAAAATACTGTTTTCAGCTGGAAAAGAATCGCCGCGGGTAATCCTTCATTTAATTGAGAAGCAAAGATCTCACACTATATAGCTAACTAGATAAAGGATTTTAATCTCAAATTACCTCCGCATTGATCAAGAATCCATTAAAGAGTATCTCCTAGTAACCAACTTCATACACTGAAACATTGCTATGAAAGATTCTCATGTTAAAAACAATCAAGTATGTGAATTTTTTTCACTCATAATCGTGAATCAGTGACATTCTGTCGTATTTATGTAACATTTTTTATCACCCATCTTCAATATAAACAAGAAACTGAAATCAAAATTTCAGAGAATATCTATTAGATTTAGTCATTTTCTTCAAGCGTTTCTTCAATTATCTTTCAAAACAGATAAAATATCAACAGTTTTAAAAGTATTCTTTCCTTCTTTCTAATATTAAATGAGCAATTGTGTCAAGTAAATTAAACATCCGTATAAAACCCATTTAAATGATATTCAGCAGAGCAGATTCATTCCTGCTTTCTCTGCATGCAAACAACTGGACACGTTAGTCGCTTTTTATCGCTTGACGAAGATAGAAATACAGGATAAAAGATGAAAGGGAAAAAAAATGAAATTCAGTTTTATTTCCCCGCATTCAAGGCGCCCGAACATCAATCAAACATCAAACATTTTATCTGATACAGACAGGCGAAAAAAGAAAAAAAAAACGCATTGAAAATTATCTATAACAGAAACGGCGTCTCAGTATTCTTCAATGTTCATGTTTTCTCTTTACACAAACACAAGAGTGGGTTTAAAGCCTTATTTTTTTCTCACTGTCTCTCCATGTTTATGCTTGAGTGAAATTTGATGTATGCGTATGTGCTAAAAATGATAATTCCATTTTATAAGCTCTTTCATAATTATGCACCACTGATATTCTTCTCGCCTTGGGTATAACGATGAACTACATCCGGCAGCAAGGCCTCTGATCAAGTGGTTTTGAAGAGGCGGGAAACCATCTCTTGGTATTGTTTTCATGTCCACCTTGACCTGGTGTGGTTGCACCTGTTAGTGTCACAACCATGGGAAATAAAGATTTACACCAATAGATGTTTTAAAAATTCTGCCAATAGATTTAAATAGCAATAACAAATCATTATGCCAATAGATTTAAATAGCAATAACAAATCATTCTGCCCATAGATTTAAATAGCAATAACAAATCATTCTGCCAATAGATTTAAATAGCAATAACAAATCATTCTGCCAATAGATTTAAATAGCAATAACAAATCATTCTGCCAATAGATTTAAATAGCAGTAACAAATCATTCTGCCAATAGATTTAAATAGCAATAACAAATCATTCTGCCAATAGATTTAAATAGCAATAACAAATCATTCTGCCAATAGATTTAAATAGCAATAACAAATCATTCTGCCAATAGATTTAAATAGCAATAACAAATCTTTGACAATAAATTTAAATAGTAAAAAATACCAACTCTCCGAAGAAAGTTAAATTTCGGCATTATATATCCAGTAAGGTGTTGATATAACGTTAGCTTAGGTACATCGACGAAATCGCTAAAAAAAAGCATTGCTTGATGAAAAAGACGCCAACCTTGCCGAAAACAAAATTTTATTGTCTAAATGCTTATTATTAAGAGGAAAGACGAAAGTTTTTTTTTTTTAATTATTTTTAAAAAATTTTTCTTTTTAGAACATTCTAAATTTTGATTAAAAAACCTTGTTTCTATTTGTATCAGCGGAACTAGTAAATAAATAGACAATTTTAGCACATTTTTTTTGGTATGACACACATTAATTTGAAAAATCGTGCAAAAATAGAAATAATTATTGGATGTTAATGAAACTTTCAGGAACTATTCACAGATGATCGAAATTATTATGTTTTTTTTTTATGAAAGTCATGGTAGAAATATTTTTTAAAATATTTATTACCCCCCCAACTAATTTTATGAAAACGCTAGAAATTGATCGCATCGGTTTTAGTGATTACAATAATTAAAAGCACAGGGCTTTGAGGAATGCAAATCATGTTTTTTTTTTTTTTAATTGGATATGCAGTACCTGAAAATCAGCTCTGAATTGTACCATACAAAACTCAATAAAACAAAGATTATTTAATTTCAAATGCTTTTATTTGCTTTTAGTTGTTTTTATGAATATGGACAATATTTTCTGAAAGCAAAAAAATTTTTTCGATGAAAAATGAATTTTTAATACAATTATTTGTTATTTAATTAATTATAATAGATTTTACATTTAAGTTGTTAAAATTTTATAAAATTAGTTAAAAGCCGCATCGGCTTTCATAAGTGTCCTTATGAGATAGATCTTTTTTAGCGCGTTGTAAATTGTATCATTTTGACTCATCAGAAGATCCTCAGTAATTAAGAAATGTAATTTTGTGCTTATAATCGAGCTGTAATTATAAAATACGGAAGACCAACCAGAATATAATTAAGTTGCGTTATTTGAGTTAAGCATTGTTCTCCGCTGTTAAGACCTTTACTTTTGCGAAACACGTGTGGAGAAGTTAATTTGATTTTTCAATTTCAACTGAGAAGGGTACCTACAAGTATCAGTATCATCTTATGAAATTTATATGATCTTATTTTTATATTAATCTCAGTTACGATATTATTCCATAAATGAAATATCAAAATTAATAATAAAATGAATGCAAATACAAATAACAGTAGAATGTAATAAATGTACATAAAATTGTAGTATTTTATGTACAATTCTGATAAAATTTCATAAGAAAGGCACCTATAAATTAATTATATACCTTTCTTAAGAAATATGAAATTTAATGTCACTCTTAAGTTTTATTTTAATTTCTTTAGAATATATTTCCCATAAAGCATCATAAACGTAAAAGGTGAAAGCTACAAAAAAAAAAAAAAAAAAAATTAGACCGCTGAAAGTTTTTCGTTAAAATAACGGGGTAAATAATTTGTTCACGTAAATGCAAATTATTTCACTTTTCTCCTTCCGTAGAACAAATTAGCCTCATGGAATATATCATTCATCACATGTCAAGAGACGCGAAAGTTTATGACCTGCTTTGTTTTATTTTCAAATTACATCTTTTTGGCACAAAATCTAAGTTAAGTTTGGTTCAAAATATTTTAAATAAACATTATAATTTCTGATTTTCTTAAAATAAGTTTTGAAAAAATGATAATTGATATTTAAAAAATTCCAAAGTCAGATTTCCATTTTTTTTTAAAATGGAAAAAAATGGTCAATTTTGCTGACTCAAAAAAAAACTAGATTTTTTAACGAAAATTTCGGACGTGCTAGGAACGATTAAAAAATGGAAAAAAATACCCCAAAAATAGTTTGACCTTTCCTCTTAATAATAACAAACATTTAGACGATAAAATTTTGTTTTCGTCAAGTTTAGCGTCTTTTTCATCATGCTATACGGATTACTTATAATGGCATGCATGACTCCCAGTGTGAATAGATATAAATAATTGACAATTTTATCATTGATATTTTTGCCTTATTTCAAGCATAAATATTGTAACTCGGGTCCGCAAATTGGAGAGATTTAATGTTCCGACTAACTTATATATATATATATATATATATATATATATTAGTTAAATGTACTTTTTATCACAAAATGTAAGGAGCGAGTAAATTGAGGTCCAGAGAAAAAGTTCTAGTGAAGCAAAAGTTAACGCAAAAAGGAAAAAGCGAGATAAATAAAATAAATATATATAACATTCAACAATGTTTTTAAAACTCAAGTCACCACCTTACCAATTTTTATTTTTAATAACTCAAAACTTAGTAGATACATTTTCGGTTTCCATATTTTTTTCTTGATAGAAAAGAATGAAATAAAAAATGACATCTTCACTTGATACATACAAATATAGATTACATAATGGATTAACCCAAAAATTCTTGTAATATATTTTTATTTATAGGTTATTTTATAGATGCAATTATTTAAGTAAATGCTGTTTATAATAAACAGTATTAATTTCATTTACCGACGTGAATATCAGAAATTTCATCGAAAATATATGTCCTACTACAGGAATCGAACGTGTTTTCTACGAAACCGTCATTTAATCTGACGTGCTATACCACTCAGCTACAGAGGAAGCATCTGGTTAGCAAAGTCAAAATTACTGTTTTTAAACAAATTTTTCACAATCATATCCGCTCGAAGCGTATCTTAACGTAAAGAAATGACAACATTATCATTGGACTAAGTCTGACAATTATTTTGATATATTTTCTGTTTATAGATTATTTCAATATATACAATTACTTACGTAAATGCTGTTTATAATAAAAAAAAATAATTATATTTACCGGTCTGAATACTGCATACGGTATTTTCAGGCTGGTAAATGTAATTCTCTTTATTGTAAACAGAGCATTTACTTAAATAAGTATATATATTAAAATAACTCATAAACAGAAAATATATTAAAGTGCAAATATTTGCGAACACGGGGTAACGTGGTGGGCTTGCCGATGAAATTATTGAATTACATTTTATCCCGCCAATATTACCATCAGTAAAATTTAAGTCAATATCATATTGAAATTTTCTCGTACGATCACCGAAGTTAAGCAATGTCGAGCCGGGTCAGTACCTAGATCGGTGACGACTTGAGAATACCCGGTGCTGTATGCTTGAATGTGCAGGGTGGTGTAATTCATAAAGCCTCGGAATTTGACAATAGGAGATCAGTTTTATCCTTGCAAATGTATGAAACCACCTCTTCTCCCAGCCCCAGCTGTGTTAATTAGTAAGATTTATATAATTAATCCTTATCTAAAAAAATTATAATTTAGAAGTGTTATCTGGGTTTAAATAATCTTCACAAGGTCGATAAACCTTAAAAAATAAATTAAACTCTTAGCCAGAGTATTTATGTGGCAGCTGTCGAGCTCCGGTTCCGATACAAAATCATTACAGTTTTTCTGCGATGTCTAAGAGACTGCTCTCAGAAGTGGGGTGTTTATATAGGCACTGCTACTAAATCACTAACAAAAAAAAAAAAAAATAGCTTGATGATAAAGACGCCAAATTTGTCGAAAACAAAATTTTATCGTCTAAATGCTTATGTTATTAAGAGGAAAGAACATTCTAAATTTTGATTAAAAAAACATTGTTTCTCTTTGCATCACCGGCACTAGGAAAATAACACAATTTTTAGCATTTTTTTTGGCATGACATTAATTTGGAAAATATTGCAAAAATAAAAAAATTGTCGGATGTTAATGAAACTTTCAGAAACTATTCACAGATGATCGAAATTGTTTTTGTTATTAAAGTCATGGCAGAAATATTTTTTATATTTATTATCCTCCACCCTAACTAATTTTATGAAAACGCTAGAAATTCGATCGCATCGGGTTTAATGATTACAATAGTTAAAAGCACAAGGTTTTGAGGAATGCAAATCATGTTTTTTTGTTTTTAATTGGACCCCCTACCTGAAATCAGCTCTGAATTGTAACATACAGAACTCAAAACAAAGATATTTAATTACAAATGCTTTTATTTGGTTTTAGTGTTTATGAATATGGACAATATTTTCTGAAATCAAAAGATTTTTCCGATGAAAAATGAATTTTTAATAATTATTTGTTATTTCTTAATTATAATAGATTTTTACATTTAAGTTGTTAAAATATTATAAAATTAGTTAAAAGCCGCATCGGGTTTCCTAGTTTGCTTATGAGAAAACTTTTTTAGCACGTTGTAAATTGTATCATTTTGACTAATCAGAAGATCCGCAGTAATTAAAAAGAGTAATTTTATGTTTATAATCGGGCTGTAATTATAAAGTACGGAAGACCAACCAGAATACAATTAAGTTGCGTTAGTTGAGTTAAGCATTGTTTTCCGCTGTTAAGGCCTTTACTTTTCCAAAACACGTGTGGAGAAGTTAATTTAATTTTTCAATGTGAACTGATAAGGGTACCTACAAGTATCAGTGTGGCACCTTGCATTATTAGAAATATTCATAGAAATATGATTTAATTTTTCTTACTCGGTTTACTAAACAGGTTGTTGTTTTTTTTTTTTAAAACGGAAAATAATTGAGTTGAAAATAATTCACTAAGATTGTACTTAGACGATCCTAAGGGAAGAAGAGGAAGAAAAAGAAAAAAGCAAAGAGAGAGGTCGAGAAATACAAAAGCGGTCATTAACAAAAACACGAGTCAGAAAGATATCTTAGCTAGCATGTTGACCGAATTTTTTAAAGACAATTGGAAGAATAGAATTAGAAATAATAAAAAGAAAGAAAGGGAAAAGACATGATATCAAAACGGGCCGCTTGATGAAAACCAGATATCGGTCAAAGCATCTAGCCTACTTTTGCGTAGAAAGACACCTTATCAATTTGGAAAAAGGGAAATTTTTTTAGAACAATGAGAACGAAATCTTAATCAGAGAAAAAGTGTCTTTGGGTTGAGGGGAGTGACCGGTGGAATTGTATACAGATTCTGACCTGTTAAAAATTAGAACCCCCACATTGACGAGTGAAAGATATTTTCAATGTAGATAATTAAGATTTTCTGACTGTCGGGTCTGACAAAGACGGGAGGTGAAGGGGACGATTGTCTCAGTTCACAGATAGCGCCAATATTCTTCCCTGAAGTCACATCTAATTAGCGGCGGGCTGTTTTGACAGAGCCCAGGTGAGAGAAAGCCAAGATTATCATTTTTCGTACGTGCGAAAAAAGGCCAAATTAGATTTTGTTTTTTTTAAAACAAGAACGATGTAACCACGCCCGAAAATAGGAGAAAGGATGCTCGATCAATAACAATTGGTCGGAAACGGTCACGTGATCTGCAGAAAAGAAGAGAAAGAAATGCCCGATCAGGAACCATTGGTCGAAAAACGGTCACCCTGACATACGAGAGACTAAGAGATGGGTGTGCACCTCCCCACCAAAGGCACTGTGAGGAAGTAGGGGTGAAAACAATAGCGATAATGGGAAGTCAAAAAATAATGCGACTTTTTGGAATTATCGAGAAACCCTGACGCCGACAGACCCACCCCGGTTTGCTGCGGCGTCAATAAAAGCAGGGGCCCCAATCGACAAAAGGCAGTTCAGCCCCGGACGGCAGCGAGAAGAGATCACCTCGGACGACAGAGAGTTGCGGCTGAGTTGCGGCAAGAGATCCTTCCAGCCCAAGTCGAAGACAAGAGAACTTCCAGCCTAAGTCGACGACGAAGAAGAAATACAACTCAAGTCGAAGAGAAGAATCAACTGCGAATGATCGATAGAAATTGGCCTGATGTCGAACCAAACCACACTCCGACATACACAATTCTAAAGAGTAGGTAATTCGAAATCTTTAGGTTGTGTGATAGAAACTTGGTGCCATAGTCCACAGAGCGGGTCGGGAAATGAGAACAATTTTGTTTTTATGTAACGGACATTAAGATATAAAGGTTGTTACCCATTTTTTCATCAGCAATCTTTTTGTCTCGTGAGTTTATTTTCTCTTTTATTTGTGTTTTGCCACCCCGTCGGACTCAACTTGTATCGGCCCCAATCCCTGCTGGTCCCGTCTGTCTAAGATCTAAACATAGCGTGGGTAGACAGACCGGAGATCGGTACAGTTGCTTTAGTGACCAGGTATTGGAAGCGAGTCAGGAAAGGCGAGGCTGGTGATCATCTGACCAAGGGGGTTGGGCGGCACGCTTGGACCCAGGAGGAGCGACCAGGAGGAGCGACGTCACCGTTGGCGCCGTAACCAGAGGATCCGACCCTGGGCCAGGTGTGTAACCGTCACATCAGTATCATCATGAAATTTATATGATCTTATTTTTATATTAATCTCAGTTATGGAATTTTTCCATAAATGAAATATCAAAATTACTAATAAAATGAATGCAAATACAAATAACACAGTAAAATGTAATAGATGTATATTAAATTATAGTATTTTATGTACAGTTCTGATAAAATTTCATAAGAAAGGTACCTATAAATTAATTAGATACCTTTATGAAATATGAAATTTAATGTCACTCTTAACAGTCTTATTTTAATTTCTTTATATTTTCCATAAAGCATCGTAAACGTAAAGGTGAAACCTAAGTACAAAAAAATTAGAGCGCTGAAAGTTTTCCTGAAAAAGAACGTGGTAAATAATTTGTTCAATTAAATGTAAATTAATTCACGTTTCTCCTTCCGTAGAACAAATTATCGTCACGGAATCCGTCCATGTCATTCATCACCTGTCAAGTGAGGCGAAAGTTTATGACCTGCTTTGTTTTATTTTCAGATTACATCTTTTCGGCGCAAAAGCTAAGTTAATCTTGGTTCAAAATATTTTAAATAAACATTATAATTTCTGATTTTCTTAAAATAACTTTTGAAAAAATGATAATTGATATTTAAAAGAATTTCAAAATGAGGTTTCCAGTTTTTTTACAAAATGGAAAAAAAATTGGCCAATTTTGATGACTCAAAAAAAAAAAAAAAAAAAAAAAAAAAGGGTTTTAACAAAAATTTCGGACGTGCTAGGAACGATTAAAAAATACCTCCAACATACTTTGATCTTTCCTCTTAATAAACATTTAGACGATAAAATTTTGTTTTCGTCAAGTTTAGCGTCTTTTTCGTCATGCTATGCTCTTTTTTTAGCGATCTCGTGGAGGTACCTAAGTTTATACATCTATCTGCCAAACATTATGGTTCGCACGAATTTAATAGATGCAGGAGTGTTGTCACGTACTTTTGAGTTTAGTGGCTGGGAATGACTATAGGCCAACACTGACGCAACTAGATTCCTTGATGTTTGGTGTAATATTTAAGTGCGGCTTATTCCGGCACATATGGTGTAATGACGAACTGTTAACGGATGAACAATTCGAACATTCTCCAATGAAGAATATTGAAGAAATAATAGAACTGAATCAAAACATGCGATGTGGTAGGTATTACTTACAACAAATGAGAACCTTATCTAATTTAATTTAATTTATTACAAAGGAAAAATAGTAGTGTTGTAGGATTTCAAGCTAATGTTGAATGTAGAAATCAGAGTTATTTTATTTTACTATAGACTATTTGGTAGTAATCCGATTAAGGGCAGGATAACTTCTTTAATATGTACCCACTTACTAAAAGACGTGAAGAAATTGAAGCTTTTTACGATGATACCATATATAACCGTCAATCAAGGGAGATAACCAATTACAGCATTTCCATAAGCAACTTCACTGCAAACGTAAGAGAAATGAATAATAGAGTGCAGAAAATATTGCAATACGAAAAAGAAATGAGAAAGTTTCAAAAATGAGAAGGTTAGCTAGAAGCCGACCCGGTACCGTAAGTGTTGCGAAACACTGCCTATGCCGCGACCCATATCCAAACAAGGATCAGTTATCTATGTGATAAGTGAGCTAGTGGTATGACTTTTCACAAGTTGCTCTCAAAAACGAAAAGAGGAGAACGGAGGGAAGGCAGACCTTAAGTAACAAGGTGGTAGACCTACGCATCTCTCCCCTTCCTGTAAAACGATTACAAAAACCAGAGCTCGGAGCGGTCTCGCTTTGGATAACTAGCATGGCAAACACTCCATATTTCACGTCTGACCGCAATCACACACACACACACACACACACCAACGCGGGTAGTTTCACATATTTTTTCACAAAAGTTGAAATGTTTAACTCTTCAATAAAATAAATTAACAATTATGAATGCATCATTTCAAAAGCAAGGAGACCAGAGATTATCCAAGTAAAAGACTAAAAAATGAAACTAACATACTCTTTAACTGCAGCTACAGAATCTTTAAATATGTAAACATTAGAAACAGTTACTATAGAAAGTAATCACTAAAACTAACTGTGCCAAATTTGACTTTACAATTAAGTCAGACAAAACGAATCTCAGAAATACAAAAAAGAAATCAAAGAAAACACGAACTTTCAAATAGAAATCGTGAATAGATTGCAGGCTGTGTGGCATGATGAAACTAAATAAAATATGACAAATTAGTAAATATAATTAAGGAAGAAATAGAGATAACAGGAGAAACGAACTGAATTAACAGTAATCAAGAAAAATAAGTGATGTCAACTAGTACAAAAAATTAAGATGAAATAGTCAAGCGACAAGAGATTAACTTGAAAATAAAGAAAATGAAATCAACTTATGAATAATAGATGAAGCTATCAGATTGAAATATGTTTGGTCCGTAACCTGCATCGACAGCACTAGCTTACACTTATTCAGTAACGATGAAGTTAGAAATATATAGGAAAAAGTTTTTAATAGCCAATTGGTATTTTAAAAATTGTTCTTTTCGTAAATATTTTTTTTATTATTATTGAGTGTGTCTTCCGAGGTGAAGTTTCTTTCTCATATGGTCTTTAATGTGTTTTGAACGAATCTGATCTTTAACGAAATCCCTCAGTGGGGAATACTAAGAGAGTGTAGAAGAATAAGAACTTAGTAGATAAAGGAGTTACTTCAGCCCAACAACGGCAATCGACAGAGGGGAAAGGTTACACTGTCTTAAAGGTTCGAGAGATAAGAAAATTCCAACAGATTGCCGCTTGCGACCTAGGCTAGGATTCCCCATCTAAGGTCTGGTAATTTTTTTCTAGTTAGATTGCCCAAATGTTTGACTTCTGGAAGTGTATCTAAACTGTACTATGGCCGTCTCACAGAGAAATGGATGTCATCATAAAAGTTCTCTTACCTCCCGTGGTTGAAATTTCTTTCTGAAAGTCTTTGTTCTTATCGCTATTGCTTGTTTTGATTTCTTCGTCTTCTCATTTCTCAGCAATCGAGCAACTGGTAAAATCCTCAGTCGAGGCCCGGTTCCTTTTTTTTTGTTGGGGGGCTAATTCCGCGTGACATAAGTTCCCCGGGCAACAAACAAAAAAAATGAGAACGAAAAACAGGCTTGGCTTTTATAGAGCTGTCAGGGATGGTCGTATTCTACTCAGTAGGGGGTAACAGCTTCACTGATCTAAAATCTCTAGTTCATTGACTTAATACTGTCAGTTCAATCCCTGCACTGGGCAGTACACTTTATTGTTATTTTTCTTTTCAACGACACATTCTATAACATTTCTATATAAACAACATTTTCCGCAAGATATATTTTTTTAAAAATTTCCTTTTACCATTATGCTAAGTCGATTTGAATTTCAAAATCTAGACATTAATAATTAGCAGTTACCTTGGGAAATACATGTGAATAATTATTATGTTTGTTTTAATACTACTACTATAACTCTTATCCCGAATAATACTACTAAAACAACAACAACTACTACTCTTACTCCGAATACTTCTACTACAATAACTACTACTCTTACCCCGAATACTATTACTAAGACTACTATTACTATTAATAAATAATAGTAATAATAATATCTTTTAAAAATTGCTATTTTTTATAATAATTTTTTTCATAGAATCTAATTAAGTACATTATTTTAAATTATTTAGATAAATCTGTAGAACTTTTTTGGTTCTTGACTTTATTGTCAGCCAGCCAGTTGCATGCCATGCGTGATACACGCTTAGGCGATCATGTATCTTTTGATATATGACGGACGAGGCAGATTTTTCCCCACAGTAGGTTGCCATTTCTTCTCTGCGGTAGACCTGTTACCATCCAACGTTATAGAACCCGGTCTGTCCTGCTATTTACCCATAGCTGGGTGTGGAGAAGGAGAGGATTCATACCTTTCTCAAGGTATTAGCACGTTAGTGAATGTAATTGTTTCGACTGGAATTAGAACTCGGCTCTCCGATTCCTCAATCCGAGCCGTTATCCATTACTTCAACTTACCTCCTCCAATACTTTAGACATTATATATAAACTTTACTGTAGTAATGTGAAATGACAAATCCACCTGCCCATGCTAGGGGGTAGAGTCCCCCTGACTGATAGCAAATCAGTCGGGTTTCGATCCCGACTTGAGACAATCAAATGTCTAGCCGCACTGATGAGCTGCGAAACAGTCTGTGGGTGACAATATGGTATTAAAAATTGAAATGCAATTTAAGTGTTACCGCTTATGTTATAGCAATTTATCTAAAAAGTTCATATCAAAATGATTGTTTAGGTGTTAACGTTGCAGTTTTAATTTCAGGTATGTTACGCGGGGACATACAGACATGAATTGAATGCATTTATATAAAAATGATAAATATGTAAGTAATAACGACTACTACACAACTACTACTGAAAAACTGAGCTATTGAAAACAACTTTAAAATCTCAACTTAACAATGAGATTTTCTTGCTTCTAGGGTCTAAAATCAATCAAATACGAAAGATAAAATGGAAATTATTATGAGAAATTGTGAATATATTTCATTATAAGCAGCAGTACCTGGACCGAAATATTTTATTACAGTATCCATTTTGATTGATATTAATCCAAACAGCCTGCAGCTTATCTTATAAAAATGCAATAAATTTGAAGATAATCTAAATAAAACCAACGAATGCCACGTATCGTATCAAACTAAATGCGTACTCTAAAAGTATTAAAAATGACAATCATATCAATTAATTTTTTATTTGATGAAAGGAGAAAATATTATACTAGCCCTTGAGGTGGCATTTCATAAGAAATGAAAATAGATTTCTATTACTTTCGAACTGAACTCTTTTGAATGTTACTCAGAAAATTATTAAATCGTAGACATAGATAAGCACTGGTAAACATACTTAAGATTCGTTTTCTCCTTGCAAATCCTTCCATATGATGAATAGATTAAAGATGTTTTTTTAAGAGATTCATTCTTTGTATCTCTCTTGAATCTAGTAAATCTTCATCTTCTACGCGCCGTTTCCTTCACGTCTTAGGTGATCACTGCTCTCCACACCTACCTATCCTTTGTATCTCTTAACAGTCCTTATCTTTTTACTATCCCGCCCACATTCGGTTCTGTTATCCAAACTTGGTAAGTAGATTAATTGCTATTTTCCTCTGTTCCGGTAAGTGTCAAATATTCCAAGCCTTTTTCATCGGAGTGAGTCCCAGAGATGTTAATTGTCTCTTTATTCGACGATCATAATTTACTTTGCAACGAGATACTAGTTAATTTACGAATA
>CAHIKZ030001182.1:107500-122500 GCA_903632075.3 Acanthosepion pharaonis
CTTGAAATGACTATATCGTGAATGTTGTAAAATTCAGACGTGATAGTCAAAAATGGCTATTTTTTTTTTATTTGAATTTCATATGTAATCTGTTCATTATTAAGTGATGTACCCAAATTTGACAGATAGTTATTGCCCCGAATTAACCCGTATTATGTTTTAGGAAGAGCTCGCTAACAACTTCTTCAAGACATGTTTGCGTTCAAAATAATTATATTTCTATGGACAAAAATATGAAAAAAGAAACAAAAATCATTTTCTTATGAATATGGTAAACTAAAAGCAAATTATAATGTAAACGAACAAAATAAATGTCTTTTAATTAAATCTTTAGTTTAAGTGAAGTAATTCTATTTACATACGCTATTAGCAACAACGGAAATAGATTTGCAGGATTTGCCCTGGGTAAAGGACACATTGTTTCGAGAATTAGCGTAAGATAAAAGCTTTTAAAAATAACATTAATTTTCATTGTTTTCGTCATAAACAGAGTAAAGATCATAAAATCGGCCACCTCTTCTCAGCGATGTAAATGGCAATTCTTCCTATTTGTAAAACACCATTGGGTCTGATAATCTTCTATCAGCTGAGGCAATATGTCTGTATGTTTATACTGCAGAAATATTTTAATTCAGAAAGTAACACATCCCACGCCATGATTTCGCTGTAGTGCGTATGCCAAAAACGGAATTGTTGGAATTCCCTGGAGATTCAAATCGCATTACTTGAAAACAGATATTACTCACAGCTGTGTGCAAGGAAAAAATAGTGATATGACACGAATTAAAAAAAAAAAAAAACGTTTAGCGCTTCATAGGTAATATAGCGAAGAGATTGATGTCATTTGATTCTAATCGCTTGATTAAACGTAATAAAAGTAATATAACGTGTAACATTAAAAAAATGTTTGCAGATGTTTTCCAGCGTCAATCTAATCACTGGAAAGATGAAAATTATAACGCGTTTATTATTTGTTTATAAAACAACGTTAGGCCCGTTTTTTTTTTGTTTTTTAATTTATCAATCGATTCGGATACATGTCTTTGATTTCTTATTTCAAATCGGTTTATTATTTTCCCGTACTTCATTTTCTGCACGTGACGTATTTCCCAACAAGAAGCCGGTTCACATAGTCCTTTTTTTCTCGTTCATTAGGGTTTTCAATAATACCTTACTTAGAGGAAATACGTGGCAGTTTTTATTCTTTCGGAATTGAAGTTATTGTAAACCAAAATAAATGCTAATATTGCTTTTCAGTCGCATCATCGGTTCTCTCTGACATGAGAAACGTAACAGAATTTTCCAGTATCTGAACCTGAACATAAATGTTTTAACTCAACTTTTCAATTATATTAATCATTAATTAGGACCCATAGCATAGCTAGTAAACACGAAATCTTGATATAATCCCTGCGCTTGAAACGCTATCATTTCTTACACTAACATGCCAAAAGCCTTACCGTCGAATTCATAGAAACATAGTCGTTTCCCTACAAGGAAACATTAACATTCATTAATCGAACAGTCGGTATCGTTTTCGGTGGTAATTAATAAATTTTTTCTCTTAAAACTCATTTTTTTTTTTTAGGAAAACAGGTTTCTCAAGTCCAGTAGCTTTCATCGTTCGTTTCAATATCGATGGGTATTTCCTTCCGAACATGTTTGAAGTGTTGCGGAATGTTAACAACTTCATTAAGTCATTATTCTCTCGTCGATGTACATATGCTATACATTTCAATTGTTGCTGCTGTTGGTGTTCCTGAAGCGATGGGGTTTCTGTTATTTGGTACAGCTCATTGTTTATGATTGCCCCAGTTGAAGAAGTAGCCTATATATATATATATAAGCAGTATCAACAACCAGAACCAATACTTAGTAAATTATTGTTAGCGTTAGCATGTACATAGCATTATTGGTAATATTAGTATGTGAATAGTATCTTATTATCTTTGAATGCAGTGAGTCAATGTGGACACTAGCAAAGTTACTCATAGTAAGACGAGTGTAAATGGGGAATTATACTGGTTTTCGAACGGATATGACATTCTATTTCTGAAATTATTGGGATAGTCGATATCCTTTCGTCTACGGTGACATGTGTGTACCTGAAATGGAAAGCATTGGAAACACAACGTGGACAGAACGGTGACCGATATAGTGTCCTTAAGGATCGTGACCAAATATATTTGACAAGAATGGCTTGGCTTAACACATAAGCAATAATTCTTCAAATTACATTCACATTCAACAAGTAATGTTTGCGTTCTTTAGCTTCCATATGATATGGAATCAGAAAATACTGCAAATCCCCCATGTTTACACAACGACACTGGACACAGCATCCTCCCGTGCCTTCTACAGAGTTCCAGTTGTTTTGGATATAGGCTAAGTCTCGGATGAGTCGCAAACACCATTTGGTCATGGATGCCATTTGAGTTCCAGGCTCCTTGCAGCTTAGCCGTTGTTTGAATTGTGTGGGCTGTGTTAACGAGGCATGGGTTGGATCCGCAGGTCTACACGTCAACATAAAAATAACCCGTGTCCGTTATAGTGCACTGCTTCAAGACTATTCTCGTCCATTCAGAACTTCAAAAGATCCAAGAATGAAAGGCTATTCCAACAGGGTATCACACTGCGTCAATGTTCGCAAAATACCAATAATTGGGTTGAGGCGCATTCTGGAGACTTCTTATGAATGCTGTTCTTACCATGTTCTCCTGACATTGACGCAAACGAAAATATATATTTATAAGTCGAATATCAGAGAGCCGTGGACAGATATCGATCCAATCTGGCTCAAAATATCTACCGATCATTTGTGGAATCGATGCCTCGATAACTTAGAAGTAATACTAAGATGATAAGTAATACAAGGTATTTAACCTCAGACATTTGACGCGTTAGTATAGTGATACGGATCAGGATGATATCTTGAATACGTCGATCTGTGCTAAAGTGTGGAATGAGAGGAAATTATTTATTCATCTTGCATACAATTCGGCAGAAATTCACATTTCCTCACTCAAATAACAAATTCTAATGAATAAGAGCGAAATGAAATTTCACTAGCAAACACTTCTCATGTTAATCAAGTTAAATGCTGCGATGACATTTTAAACGTTATCAAAATAAATTATTTCCTTTAGTTATAAAACTGTATTCCCGTAATATTTTGAATGATAAATTATTCGGTCTTCTATATACTAGCCATAAGGACAAATAGTGTATTAGTCAAAGAACATAGAATGAGGTAAAACTAAAAAAGAGCATGCGTTTAGTAAAAACTAAGAAGTCCGTAGAACTGATCTGGCGAAGTATTAAGGATTTAATACAAAAATAAATTCAGCTATATGAGGACACATGGCACAGTGGATAAAGGCGTTAGCTAGATCCAGTGACAAAGAGTGTGAGTTCAATACCCGGTTAAGGCAGTGGAGAATTTTCAATTAACAGGAGATAACTGATAACTAACATCCATTAAACAGGCCACGTGGAACTAGAACAGTCTACCCCAGTGAGCTAAATGAAGGGTTCAGTTCGACTAACCAACCACGTGAAGGAATCCGGAGCGTACAACGGCCGAAACTTGGTGACAAAGATGAAGACAATAGTCCGAAAATATATATATATATATATATATATATATATATATATTACAATGAATCATTCATACAAAATGTAGATTAGTAAAGATAATGATATAAAATAGCCTACACAATTTTAAACTAGGATCCTAACATTCATCGAGTAGTTTGCAGGTTAATGCAACTTTAAAATTTTGTTTGCGAAGAGTTTTCGGCATTTTATATCATTAACTATACTAATCTACTTTTTGTATGAATGAAAAATTATATATATTATATATATATATATATATATATATATATATATATATATATATATATTTATATATATATATATATGTGTGTGTGTGAATATATATGTGTGTGTGTATGTATATATATATATATGTATGTATATATATATATATATATATATACATATATATATATATATATATAAATATATGTGTGTGTATGTGCATATATATATATATATATATATGTGTGTTTATATCTATGTGTGTATATATATATATATATATATATATATATATATGAACATACATTAATAAACATAGGTATATATATATATATATATATATATATATATATATATATGTATGCTGTGTGGTCCCTGTAAATGACGGGGCTATTTAAATTTTTGACATTTTATAATTACATAGCTAATTACAAATTTACGTTCAATTTAGCTGCGAGATGAAAATAAACTGTGAGCGAGAGAAACATTTAAAGCAAAGTAAATTATCGCTTTATATTCGCTAACTTCAAAATAGCAGTATGTGTAATTTTTTTTTTTTTTTTTTTGGTACGTGATGGGAAGACTCAAACACTTGTACAGTTCACGTATTTTTGTGGAGAGGAATCTAAAAATGTAGAACGATATTAAATAGCTTCGGCACCTTTTACCCCCGAATATCCGGACTTTATCTTATCAAAATATGCTACATTCGTAGACGTTACAAAATGATCTAAGCCCAAATATCAAAGGACGAAAAATGTACGTGGATACCGACGTCATATTGGCTTTTTTCTTTCAAATCCGTAGATTTGTGTTGCCTATGCTAAATCACGAAAAACGTTATATAAATTAACTATTTATGATGCGTTTTTCTGTTGGTTTGCCGGTTCGGTCGTCTAACGAAGTAACGTCTTTAGTATATAAAAAATATCTTGACTTCTTCCTGACTTTTTTCTTTCCAGATAATTTCTCTTTCAATATATTGTTACTCATAAGTAAAATGAAAATGGTTACAGTGACACAAAGTCGAGTGATTTTACTGTACGAGTAGAAACTGGTATTGAATCATTACATGGTATGGGAAATGGATCATTTTTGACATCATAAAGAAATTAGACCTATCATGAAATGCAAGTGAGTCAACAAAACAATAGCCAAAGCCTCCACTGTACCCTAAAATGTTAATGGTTACGGTATGCTGGTCTTTCGAAGGTGTTATTCATTATTGCCTCAAGGGAAAACAATACCATCAACCTCGTATTGTGGAGAAATTGAGTGTATGTCAACCGTTCAAAAGTTGCATAGCCTGAATTACTAAATTTTGCCTCATCCTCGATATTCACCTGATATCTCTCCTACTGATTAGCACTTATTTAAACATTTTGAGCTTTTCATGAGCAATAATATTTTCTCCAATGAAGAAGTGGTAATAGAATCATTTTGAACTATTTATAATATCAAATGATGTTAAGATTTTTAAAGATGGGATCACAGATTTAGATGTACGTTGGAGAAGTGTCATTTATCAACATCATGCCTATTTCGAGTATTGTTAGTTATTTAACATTTCAGAAGTGTTTTACTCATTTACTATAAAGTGCGTCATTTCATGTGTGACAACATATGTTTCATTAGAACGACACTATACAAAAATTCCAACATAATCACGTTGGCATATACTTATTCATCTAGTCGTTACAGAATATAGCTTCTATATTCAACCGATCGCTTACGTAAGGCTAATAAATATTTACTTCGTATTTGTTCCCTTTCCCCTATATTTTCTAATTTCATGTCCGATTCACTTTCTCTCCTGATAAACTGACGTCTTCATGTATTTTATAAATTTCCCATTTTGTTTATACGTTTGATCCAAAGTGGAACCTCCCGTTCAGCTTCTCTTATAGTCTATGGAATGGAAACTCACGGACGTAATTATAGACTTCTGTGGCAAGCAAGTCTCTTCGATAATGACCAGCAATTTATTTTGAGTAGAGTGCGGCGTATGTTTGATTTAGCTAGACGAAAATTGGTGTGTAGATAGAGGTAAATGTTTTCTAATAATTATGTAATCTGGCTTTAATTTGTTACCTCTATGTGTAAATTGTGTTTTTCCGCTATATTTTAACTAAATATTTGACACCACTAACTGAAAACAACCAGCATATATTAGGGAAAATAAGCACAAATAGATTATTATCAGAAAGGTGTTTTAACAGCTTCCTTGCAGTCACTATTTTCCTTTGAATGAGACAATTTTAAGAGAAAACCTACTCTTTTAAATGCAGTGTGATGGGCATAGTTAGACATTCAGAAAGTGCTTCTGTAATTTTCTCCTAAACGATTTTAGAAAATATGCCAATAATATATATGTTTGAGAAACTATCCTTTAAGAGTGAATGATAGTTGATTTGTGTCTTATCAGGTATTTGTATATTTGGTGTGAAGTAAAATCTAGTCGAACGTTTAGTAAATGGACATGCAACACAGTTTCTGTCAGAGGTTGTATATACATTCATACACGCGGTCATGTGCACATCTTTCAAACACTCGCATGTAAATGAGCCGCTATCCATTTACACCAAATCTTCTCAACAAAGACATTGATAACTGAACTCACACACCCCATATATATATATATATATATATATATATATATATATATATATATATATATATATATATATATATAAATTAACTGATTTAAAATATGGTTTCTTCGCTACACAGGAATATTTTTAAATCAGTTAATGTAAATATGTATGCTCTGTAAATTTACAATAAACACTGTTTTGTAAATATAAAAATATCAATAAGAACACCGAATTATATATCTTACTGTTCTTTGTTTTTATTATAATACATATATATATATATGTGTGTGTGAGTGTGTGTGTGTATTACAGTAATGTTCATGCTTTACAAGGTCCAGGGTCCACTTGAAATAAAGGGATACGTTAAGGGCTGATTTATATGGATAGCAGGGGACGGTAACTGTTAACTCTAGACAAGTAGGTTAATATTGTAATGATTGGGGAAACATCTTCTGATGAGTATGTTCCACAGGGCAGAACTTCTCGCCGATGGAATACGGAAGAAAGGTGTGTTTTTTTGCTACTATGCAAGTGGCATGGCGTGTCCTACCCAAGATTTTTAACATGGTGAAGCCAAATCCATGGTAGTAGCGATAGGTCAGTGAGAGACTCGCCATCTCCCGCTCGTGAGAGAAAGGTTGGAGGTGGGAAGAATAATTCTTCTCCAACAAGGACCCGAAGACACTTTTGAACTGCAAAGTGAGGACTGGGCAGCTTCTGCTCAAATATAGAAAGACTACACAAGTCTCGTCCTGATATGGCTGTGATAAATGAAGAGGACAACATGATGAATCAAGTACTTACTGGTGCGGTACAGGAAGCCGGTCATTTTACCTGCATTTGTAGCTTATTTAATAGTTCCACTTGTGTTCGGATGTTAGTCTGTGGCCCTATATTATCTCACTGCACGGAACTTCCTCGAAGGGAAATCTTTTTATTGTGACTGGCGGCAGTTCAGGGTCTGATCGGTGGAGATGGAATATATGGTTTGCTTTTTATTATAAATGAGCATACATTTATTAAAGAAAGTTCACCTCCGGTTTTTTCGTTGCGTCTATTGCTATTTTCTTCAGAAGTAAATAAAATGACTGCGGATATTTTAAATTGATTCCTGACGTTAGGTTTCTCTTAAAGTACATTGAATCGAGCGTAGATTAAACAACCATGGTCCTAAACATAACTGGATTACTCTCGTTAATCGCTTTGCACTCAGCTCTTAAACTATGTCACTGAAAAGACAAAGTGCAAAGGCATAGGAAGGATATTTGATAGTCTTTATTAGATTAGCATTAGCATCGTAGGCTGAATTGAAATCGACAGTGGATATGTAATTTTCTGAATTAATCGATTTTATACTCTTTGGCTTTATTTAAGTGTTGATTAATCAGTTCGGTTCGCTTGTTGGGTTTCGTAAGATTATACAACATTACAACATATATGGATACTTAAATTTCAGTGCTATTTCCTTTTTAGGAAATATATATTTCTCATGTATTCGATATTTCGGTGAACTGTAAGGTTCGAAGGGAATTGGTAAAGATAGCGGATTCGACATCAGAAGTTCCATAAAATATAATTTTAAATTATGAAATGAATTCTCACTTGCTTCGTCACCACTTCATAATTTAAAATTGTTTCATAAAATTTGAACATGAAATACTTATTATTATTATTATTATTATTATTTTTTCTTCCATTGATTTCTGACTTTTACACATTTCTTTCCGTGTCCCGCCCAGGGACCTAAGGTTAGATATGGCATCATGACACTTTCCACTGAAAAAAAAAAAAAAGACAAAACATATTTTACATAGACAAAGCCCTTCGTAAAGTGTGGGTTGTACTCGTGAGAACAATTTTTTGTGTCTCTTTGAGGCATGGACTTCCAGGAATCCCATCAATTAGTCCACTGGAATCTTTTCCAACCAATCCTAGGGATCCAACTGCAACAGGTATTGTTGATGTTCCCATGTGTGTCATTTTTGAGATTTCTATTTCAAGGTCCTTGTATAATTATTATTATTCCCACAGTTTCTGGTGTATAATCATTTCTTTCCGGTCCCGACCAGAGACTTAAGATCAGAAATGGCATTATGACATATTCCACTGAGTAGTTTTGAAAAAAAAATCACACATAATTTACTTATATAAAGCCCTTTGTAAGGTCTGGGCTGCACTTGTGTGTAGAATTTTTTTAAGGCATGGGGTACCAGGGATTTCTCAAGCGAGTCTATTGGTATCTTTTCCAATCAATCCGAGCGCTCCAACCACAACTGGAATAGTTGTCCTCACGTGCCACATTTTTGAGATTTCGATTTCAAATTATTATTATTATTATTATTATTATTATGTGCCGTGTCTCTTCAGAAGATGGATGTTCATGAATCTCCACAACTTCTTTTCCTTGTAGCCAAATTCTCCAAGCACACTGTTCCCGAAAATTCAATTGTATCCGTCTGACTAATAAGTGTCAATTTGATTTCACTAAACGGCATGAAATGATATTCTCAAAAAAAGAACTTTGCGGGCTATTTTATGAAAGATCATGCGCCACGGTAAACAATCAGATGTTGCTTAGGGTTACAATTGAGAGGACGATGTGGAAAAACATGATTTTCCAAAATCCTGAATTAAAGTATTGAGTATCATTGTAAATGAGGGACGGAAATTAAATAAATAAAATTAATATGAAAGTAATAATAATAAAAATGTAACTCTTGAACTTTTATAATAGTTTGTCATGCGTTGACGCATTAAACGTGGATATTGGCACTGTAAAACCTCGTCAATTCGTCACTCCGAAGAAGTATCCATCATAGTCATGATCCGTTATGATAAGATTTGAAAGGCAAATTAGACACATCAAGACAAGACAATTAAAATATCGGAAAATATTAATCTAATATGCACTGCCAAGACAAATACTAATAACAAACGATATGCGTCTAAAATCCAATAAGAAGTGAGACGAAATTAACTTTATTTACATTGGGTCAAATGACTCCATCTTTGTTGCCAATATCACAACGTTTCAGCCATCTTGACTCCACACTTCTTCAGGAGTCTATTGAAAGGGCTAAGTCTGAGGAAACTTCCTATAGAACACCTTATTCTATCTACAAGTGCACATTGTTGTTGATTGTAGAATGCTCCCAAGTGCGTGAGTGCGTCTCTCGCTGTGTTTAACATATTGAATAATTTGTTAAGTTCTAGATTCCTTGAAGGTTAGCTAGATGGAAAGGCACCTAGAAATGTCTGGAGGCCCAATGGCCGAAAGACGAGAACATTATTCTGACTGTAAATTATATAGAGATGTTTGGAGGCCCAAAGTCTTGAAAGAAGACGAGGACATTATCTCGACTGTAAATTATATAGAAATGTCTGGAGGCCCAATAGCCGAAACAAGACGAGGATATTATTCCAACTGCAAATTATATAGAAATGTCTGGAGTTCCAAAGGCCGAAACAAGACGAGGTCATTATTCCGACTGTAAATTATATAGAAATGTCTGGAGGCCCATTAGCCAAACAAGACGAGGATATTATTCCGACTCTAAATTATATATATGATAATAATTCATCGTCCAAGAAATGTAAAGAAAATTATAAGCGTCAATAAACATGCATTTATTAGAGGTAGTTTTCAGCCATGTTCATTGATTTTGCTGTTATTTTTCCTTTATCAAAAGCAAATACAATGTCTGCGAATATTTTCAATCGATTATTGACGTTAGGTTTCTCATAAAATACATTGAATCGGGCATAGAGGAAACAATTATTGTCCTAAAAAGTAATTGGATCACTCATATTAATCACTTTGCACTCAGCTTTAAAATAATTTTTTTAAAAAGATTTTCGGTTACAATCTTAAATCTCTTCTGATGTTCAGATGAATACAATGTCAGACAAAACCTTTGAACCACCTTGTAAATTAATTAATTTGTTAATTTTATCTCAAAATCGAGAATGATTAACTGCATGTTTTTCTAAGTATATTTTATTATTTTCGAGGGCTTGAAAATATGGAACCGCATTTTCGTTAATGCTCTCTAGTAGATGTAATAGTATTGAGTATCTTAAGAATAGTGATGCTGAAAAAAAACTAATCAAAAATATCCGGCGACAGTGTTCTTTGTTATTATAGGAATTACAAAACATGAAAGTTAATTTTCGCTTGAATAATTGTCTCTATTTGATGTCAGTTCAGTTATGTGTCATGCGTGATACACGCTTAGGCGTTCATGTATCTTTCGATACATGACTGTATTCTTCTCCCCCATCTATGGGTAAATAGCTAGGGGGGAGGAGAAGGGGATTCATACCTTTCCAAAGGGTATTAGCATATAAGTGAATGTAATGGATACGACTGGAATTCGAACACAGCTCTCTGATTCCCCATTCCTATTCGCTATCCATTACTCTACCGTGCAACTCCAAATATCTTGGAGTTTGCATAGTTTTGTTTGGAACACTTATTTCCTCAGTTCCCACGATAATGATTGAATTATATTGAAATCCACGGAACATAAACTTTCTGTTGCACTTAATGCTTAACGAGAAGCTACAAAATTAGTCTTTTGGAGTCTGGTAGAAATCCGTCTTTTCTTTCCTATTTCTCTTGACCTTGTTGCTGTTGCTATTCTTCTTCTTTTATATGCCATGCCGCTTTGAACCTTTGGTGACCATGACTCTCCGTAATTTCCTCTACTTTGTAACTTAGTATATTGTTTTCGTTTTGCAATATCTAATAATCCTGGTTCTGCCGTCCATTTACACATCTTCGTTAAGTGGGTTGTGCGTGGTTTCTTATATACGTTATGCCTTCAATATGTCCTGTGCGTGTCAAATCTTCCAAGCTTTCTTTCCACATTATGTGAGGCAGAGTTTTCAAGTGCCTCTTTCTACTGTTCAGTATAGGTGTCTTTTTTGTTACCGTTTTCTTCGTTACACGCTCAATCTATGGTATTCTCAGCAGGATAAACTAATATAGTTTTCGTTGTTTATGTTTCATCAATTTTAACCAATTTTTGCTTCCATAGTTTTTTAGGCAGCGTCACTCCATTTCATGTCGGACACCTTATCTTACCGTCTTCGTGGTGTATAAGTTGCATTGTTTCTTTTTCCCACTAATCATCATACGTAATCTCTTGGATTAGAATATATTTTTATATTGCATTCATCACTAAAAAATACTTTTCGCCATTTTCCAGCATCCTATGTTAGAGGTCTTTTTCACCTCTTCAATCTTCTCTTCCGATGATGTATTTTTCGTTTTTTTTTTCTAATTATCGTTTTCTTTCTGCAGCTACACACTCGTCTAAGTTGTTTTACGTAAAATTCTGTGTACCGTATCAACTGAAACCTCACTCTTAATACTGCATTCCCACCTCAATTGTCTGGCTGTTAATTTGTTATTGCCTATCATGAATTTGGCGCAGTGTAGTATGGATAGTGGCTCGGATTCAGCCGAGTTCGAATTCCACTCAAGTCTATTACATTCACTTACGCGCTAATACACTTGGGAAAAGTATGAATCCCTTTTTTCTCCCCTCCCCAGATATGGTTTAAGAGCAGGACAAATCGGGTTCTATAGCCTTGGATTGCAACTGGTTAGGGCAGAAAGAGATGACAACTTACTGCGGGAAAAAATCTGCCTCTTCAGTCATGTATCGAACGAAACATGATCGTCTACGCGGGTATCACGTATAGCACATAACTATCATGAAAGCTCTTTCAATCTTTCATCTAATTATCTTTATGTTCTTCCGTTTTGGGGTTTTTTTTGTTGCATTTAACACACATTCAGTCGTGGAAAACGTTTTTGCAGTGGTTTAAACTGTTTCTGGAAATACCAAACTGCTTGGCTATTCATTATTGAGTCATCTTCCCCCTCACAGTCACAACTTACATCTTTTTTTCAATTGTGACGTCCCTCAACACAGTCTTCTCTCTCTCCTCGCTGCTTTGTTCGGGTGTCGCCGCTCCAAACGTGACGTCCGCCTGTTTGCGTCAGTCGTGTTGTCCCGTTCTGTGACGACCAACTGGCTTAGTATTGGTCGCGGCACCCAAATGTGACGTTCTAACCTTTTGGTTATTCGGATGGGAATCTGGTTAGATTCGATATCAGCCTCGTCGTTCCCAACTCGCATCGAACGTCTGGTTACCAAAGTAACTGCGTTGATCTCCAGTCCGCCTACCCACGTTGTGAATTGATCTTAGGCAGACGAAATCAATCAGTAGTTGGGGCCGTAATGCAAATTGAGTTCAAACGAGGGTGATATCGCACAAATATGCATAACAGAAAATAAAATGATAACTCAAAAGTTCAAGGTATTAAAAAAAAAAAAAAGGATAACAATATTTTATATCTAGTTGCTGGATACATAGGACTGCGTCTATCTCCCGACCAGTTATATGGATTGTGACACGTTGTTTTTTGTTAGGCGAGTTTTAACACTTTAAGTTGTCTGTTCTTTAAGAAATTGGTTCTTGGTGTGTCTTCAGGCGAAAGTCGAAAAACCTATTTTGGTGGTATGGATCTAAGTCGCACTTCAAAATAATTTGTTCTTGGATTGAAGATGAGTTCGGAAGTTGCGCGAATCTTAGTCAGCTGCGAGGCCTGTTCAAATGAACACTCTTCTCTGCTGAACTCTCCGAGAAACTCTCCGAGAAAACTCTCCTGAACTCTGATTTTCGCTCGCTGCGACTTTGCTTATATGGACGCCGACCAAAACCGGGGTGGGTTTGTCGGGGCCGGCGATTCCTCGATAATTCCAAATCCACATAACTTCTTTTATTTTTGGTTAGGAATTTTCCACTACTTTCCATTTTTGGAAGTCATTTATTATCCCACCTTCTCTTATTCTCAAATGGATATCTCACCATATTTCAGAGGGGCGTCAACGGTTCTCCCCACTTCCTCATAGCAACTTCTCATACCTATCCTCTAAATGGGCGGCGGCGGCTTCCCTCCCTGCGTCACGTGATCACCTCCGCCTGGCCCTCGTTATCATTCGACCAATCGCGTCCTGCCGGGTGTGTGTGATCCAGCTGGCTTTGTTTTAGGAAGAAAAAAATATATATCTTGCTCAAAAAGAAAAAATTATCTTTTTCTTTTCCTTTTCTTTTCTTAATCGCAGCTCTCATTTTCTCTGGCCGCCAACAGAACAATGCGACCAGTGGCGTGATAACCTCTATTCTCATCTGGACTTCGTCAGTCAGATTTTCGCCAATTATCACAATGGGTGGTCGTCCAGCAAAACACAGTCGACCGTCGTCTCGAAAAAACAGTTCCATTGTTCTAGTCATTCTTGGTGCCAATTTCTGATAACATATTTTTTTTATCACAACCGAATTCTAACACCTATAGATGTCTTGTCAAAAACGGCCAAGTCGTGACTCAGGGATGGCTTCGTGTGCGGTTAGCAGACGACCTATTAAATCCTTTCCCGACAATATTGTTTGCCCCTTCTGACACAGTTAATTTTTCTTATCTATCCAAAGCCCTGTATTTCACCTGTTCTTTGTCAATTATCAAAATAACATTGTCAATTGGAGTTCTTAGCTAGCCGATCTGTGGTTTGCTAATTAGATGTTCGCCAGCATTAAGCGGCTGTTATCTATCCCCGATAACACAAGTTCGCCACCAGAACATAGTCGATTTTCTTATCCATTTAGAATTTTTCTGCGATGGTAATGAGACCTTTCACCATTTGCGACTTATCAAAATAACATTGTCAATGTCCCCGGTCGTGGGTGGCTTCTTTTATCTAAGCTTAAGTCTCGCCTCTCTTTTCCTTTCTTTCCTTTCTCTTTATCATTTCTTTTCTTTTCGTCCTGGTAAATGGTGTCATACAATCATTACTTTTGGGTACAGAAGCAAGCTAATGTACAATTTCAATGACGTAGGTGCGTTACAACCATTTGTAATAGGTGAAACAATTGCTAATTAGTAATTTGCATTAAACGAATAATATCGTATTAGTCGTATTAATATAAAATACCTGTCATTATTGCAGAATATTGACATATTTTGGAAACAGACTAGCAACAACACCAGTATTCTACAGCATCTGAATAAAAAATAAATTAGTCATATATGAATTGTCATTTTCGGGGAAAGAATGGACATATTTCAATGGCTTACGGTATTTTATGATCCTTGTTTATATAATAAGTAATTTCAATACTTTACCATTCCTCTGAAATTCCAGATCTGCCATCTATTAATAGAGTATGCCTAGCAAAGTTAATTGAACTTCCCTTCTCCTTTTTCTTCCCAACAATATAAACAATCAATTCATATGTCAAACCAAAGCCTGGGTTAAAGTTGGAGATAGTATCAATATGTTCTATTGAAGTTATTGACGTTATTTGATGTATTCTAAAAAAAAAAACAGCCGTCTGAATTTATTAAGCAAAACCGAATAATCACATTTTCCTTCAATAAAAAAAAATACTAAAATCATCAATAATTTACCAACAGCAATAATAACAAATAACAAACATACATGTTTTTGAATCCTTTACATTTTCATATAGTGACCCTTTTTCACAATGACAACTAGTAATGTAATATCCTTTG
>CAHIKZ030001182.1:127500-167500 GCA_903632075.3 Acanthosepion pharaonis
GTGTATTGTGTAGTCCCATAGAATTGTAACAGGTCCTATCTCCGTAACCGGGTCTGGGTGGTGTTCATACCAGTTTCTTTCAGTTTCCTTCCCGTAGAAGTTGCAGATTTTCCAGTGCGGATATTGGCCCACTCTGTCATGTCGGGTTTTATATTCAGTGGGTGCCAACACCGTGCAACCTGATACAAGATGATCAATCGTTTCTGGATATTTATCACAGAATCTGAATTTTGGGCTGACACAATATTTCAGTATATGTGCTTGATAATTCCAAGTTAGCAAGCATTGGTTCTGCGCAGCAAGGATAAAACCTTCAGTTTCCGCTTTCAACCCTGCACTACGTAGCCACTGATGGCTACGGGTTTTGTCTACGTCAGCTTGTTTGGTACGGGCAGAGTATTGGCCATGAAGCGGTTTATCTTGCCACCGCTTCTCTATCTGGTCGGTTGCATTCGTCTTTCCTGTCTTTTTAAGGTATTTTGCAGTTTCATCCGGTGTATTGTGCTGTAGTTGCATCTCTACGCCCATTTGAAACTCCATTTTGAATTTGTTGGCTTCTTTCATTACGGAGTAAAGACGCTTACTACTTTCATGTTCCTTGACGCATACCAATCATCCAGTCTTCTGTAGTTTCCAAATATCTTTGGAGGCCAATTGTTGTAGTTTTGTAGGACAGTTCTAGTTGAACTAATCCTCTGCCTTCTTACGATCTGGGCACATACAGACGATCGACATCAGCTTTGGGATGATGCATGCGATAGCAAGTGAGAAGCTCGTTTTGGCGTCCATTCGCTTAATTTCAGCTATGGTCCAGTTAAGGACATTAAAGCAGTATTGCACCACAGGGAGAGCCAATGTGCTTATGGTTATCCTGTTTTTTGGGTTTAGCTCAGTATTTAGTACCAGACGTACATGCCTGTAGCACTCTTTTCTTATTTTTTCCATCATTTGGGGGTGTTGTATGCGATCTCCTTCGCTAATTCCAAGATACTTATAAGCTTCATCATGCTCCAGTTCCTTAATCTTTGTGACAAAATCTAAATCTATTAAGGGTGTTTCTGTAATTCTACCTTTCTTGAAAGTTATTATTATTATTATTATTATTATTAATATTATTATTATTTTGTACGCTTATTATTCGCTCTATACACACATCGAGATACAGAGTCCAAAGAACAATGCTATTTTGTTTAATATAGATTCCTTCATTTGAATAATAAAAGCTTCTTAAATTTCCATGCAGTGAGTTTTGTATAACATTTTGGTATTATCTAGTAATATTTGCCTTACTTTGATAATTGTATTATGGCTGTCTGTGATGCAATATTCGGTATATACACGAATTTCACTATATTTAGAGAAGTGACAAGTTAGCCACCGAGAGATTGTGGTGCATGTGGCCAATGTAAGAATCCAATATTGTTTTTTGAATAATAATTTTGTAGATAACATTTTTCAAAGACATGATATTTCATAAACAACATTGATTATTTTTTTTACAGTGGTAACATTTGTGGGATCACCCTCTCTCTCTCTCTCTCTCCATATATATATATATATATATATATTGTAAATACGTACAAATTTTGTTTTAATTAAACGCGTTGGAATATATTATTTACAGAGCAAAAGTAAACATTATCATTTAAAAAGCCTGTTCAAGGTTATTCTATTTTTATTCTCCTGTATTTAAACTTAAAAAGAAATTCATCCTTTGATGCTAATCTGGGCAACTACTTAAAAAATATTCCCAACACATTTAAATATAAGAAAAATGTTATTTTCTCGGACAATGGATAAATCAATTATTGAGCGGCCATAGAAAATAATCAAAATGAAAGCAAGAGAACAAAATATTAATGAATACTTTCTGAAGTTAAATATGTAAGAGAAAATTCAGCTGCCTTTCTCAATTAAACCATTCGATCTCGGAATTAATAGAAGAAATTTTATGAATGTAATTATTTAAATTGAGGAAATATTACATGAGAAAGGATGTCACAAATGAAAAGTTGAACGAAATTCTGAATGATTTAATTTGGAAAATATTATAAATTACACTGAGTATCGCACGAAAAACTGTATACACTAAGTTAGTGGGCTTTTTTATATATCTGTTATATACAGTAGAATCCGTCATATTCGGAATCCATCATTTCCGGAATCCCTCACATAAGGAGTGTCTCATATCCGGAATTCCGCATATCCGGACATGAATTTGCTGTGAATATCTGAAGTATTTGGTTGATATATAAATTATTTTTGGGTGGGGGGTAATTTTAGCTTTAATTAAAAATTCCTAAACCACGACATTTGTCAGAATCTAAAAATATCGATTTGCTTTTTCAGCATTTTAGTGTCAAATAAACTCAAGTTTTTTAACGTGTGATTTGTGCATTTTATTTTTAGAAATGTCAACTTTTAACTCTACAGAGATCACCGATAACTGCGTACTACAGTAGAATCCCTCATATCCCGAGTATCGCATATCGGGAATCCCGGACATGATTGTGATGTAAATATTTGAACTATTTCGGTGATATCTGATATGAAATTTCTGTTTTTCTGGAAATTTACTTTGGAAAATTGCTTCTGCTTATTTCACCCTAATGACTTGTATTGGTGCAAAAAATGATGAGAATAAGAGGAAAAGAGCAACTTTGGAGATGCTTTGGTGAAAATCCCTTGTCACTAATGGGTGAATTCAACATAGGAAAGTCAACACTGTATGATATAAATTCTTCCGAAGAAACTATTCTACAGCGTTCACATTGTCGCAATGATTGTAAAGAAACCTGGACTGAAATTGAAAAAAAAAACTAATGAAATGGTTGTCAGTTTTATGGAAAGAAAGTCATCATTCAGTTATGACGATTGCAATAACGCACGCAGAATTAAAAAGTGTTTTTCGTTTAAAAAAAAATCAAGAACAAAAGCAAAACGAAATGCGTAAAAAGTTGAGAATGGCATTAGAAGAGAAAGAATCATCATACAACAGCGATTAAAAAAATCCTCGTTACATTATTTGTTTTGCATACATGGCATACATAATTTCATGAATTTTCATTAAAATTACATAATTCATTTCTTTTTCTTCAATTCCGTTATATTTCACTCACCATTTAGATTCTTTTTTTTGCTATAAAACATTGAAAATAAATGTTAAATAAATGTTAAACCTGATTTCAGTTCTTGTATTTTAATTTAAATATAACCCCTCATATCGAGATTTTGTAACCAATTCATCATATCCAGAACGCCTTCTAATTCTACTGTATTTTACACCAGTAGTAACTTTTTTTACCACCAGCTGTTGATCCATAATATTTGTACACAGAACAATCTCTCGTCGTTTTCTAAAGTGCCGTCGGTGACATATCCATGGTCGAATTGTCCGAAACCAGAAGTCGTGTCACGTCACAGCCTTATGTTGTTGCGAAACATTGAACTAACCCCGAGGAGATCATTATTTTCTGTCGCTATGTGTAGTGTGGAGATTCCTTTTTTAGAGACATGTGAAGTGGATGTGTTTTTGAAGTTGCCTTTGCCTGATGGCCATTTGGATTTGAATACAGTGTTTTCCTAGGGCACAGCGGGGGAAGAGATTCATACCGTATTAGAACGTAAGCGGAATTCGAATTCCGTTCTCTGATTCTTCATTCCGAACCGCTATCCATTATGCCACCATGACTCCGAGCATATATATAGGCTGTTTAAATGCTAGACTCAATCGTCGCCTCTAAGTGTTGACTTCAAGGTTCACGTGTGTGTGTGTTTAATTTTTTTTTTTTTTGTCCACATATCGATCTTCCAATATATCAATCTCCTACTTTCTTCATCTTCTTTTTAAATATATCAAGATGTTAACGGTTATGGCTATCCACAATTTCCTGTCCTTTGCTGCTTTTAGAAAACCGTTTTATCATCTCACCTAATCCCTTTTCTGCCATCTATTTACATAAGGACAGATCGGTTTTGCATTGTTTTCATCTGCCCGATGAGAATCAAATTTCCCAAGGCGTATGTCTTCACAATATACCCTAGAAACTTCAACATTATCTTTCTGATGTTAAATGTATGTGTCTTTTTTCTTTCAATTTCATCGTTTTTCACATGGTTCAATTCATGGAATTCTCAGCAACCGTCTGTAGAACCACGTTTCTGTTACTTCAAGACTTTTCTTTATCTAAGGGGAGATTGTCCAACATTCATTGTCATGGCGGAGGACCAATATTACATAATAGTTCAGTACTCTTTTCTACATTTTTAACGAAATTTTTCTGTTAATACCTTGTTTAGCTTTTTGAAGGCATTTTGCCGTTCTAATACGCCTTCCGATTTCGGTTTCGTACTTTCCGGCATCTGTTTAAACATTTCCCAGATATTTAAAATGCTGTACTTGCTTGATTCTGGTATCTTTAATTAGTAATTTAAATGTTGGGTTGTTTATTTGTTGAAGATCATGCATTATGTCTTCTTGCATTTGGTGTTTAGTTTTTTCTTCTCACTATCCTTCACAACATTCTGTAGGATTCTTTTAGTTTTCTTTCTGTGTCTGCTATCAAAACTGACATCTGCATGTCTTATGGTATTAAACATGTGGCTGCGAACGATGAATTCTAGTACGATTTCTAATCTTCTCAGTATCACATTTAGGTTTACGTTGAATAAGTCTGACAAGAAAACGCATCCTTGTCTTACACTCCTTTCAATTTTATATATTGACGGAATTAATTTTCTATCCGTATATATTCTTCCCAAATATATTACGGTTATATTCGAATAGTTCTTTGTGATGGGCTTCATCAAACGCTTTTGCGTAATTTAAAAATAAAAATGCCATACATTCTTTTGACTATCTATTGCTCTTCCTGATATCATTCGAAGCACAAATGCTGTTGTTTTTGTGTAGAATTATAACTAAGTGTCTTTACCATTTAAGATTTTTATACGGGTTCAAAGGGCATATTTTTGGCCGAGCCCACGGGTTCGGAGATCCCACGTTAAAGCGGCCGTGTGCTACATGATGCCCTCGTGGTGGGGGTGACTAAATACTGTTTGTGTGTGTGTGTGTGTGTTTACTTACAAATATAGATGGAGGCATAGATAGATACATTGTCTTCCTTAGTTCCGTACATATTCTTAGCCTCGTTCGGGTTCCTCCCCGCACGAAGGGAGAGAGTTCAACCGGTCAGCAGGTCGTCCGACTTCAGACTGAACACACACACACACACACACACACACACACACACACACACACACACACACACACACGTGTGTGTTTCCTTAAAGACGACTGACAAGGTACTGGTGTTAAGATTTTATTTAATATACTTGTGATCTTATCACCGATTTCTTTTCTGGATATAAATTGTAAAAATTGAGCAAATCATCTGCATACACGAGCGCTTTCGGCTATTCATGTAGCTATTATCAAGTGCGATTTTTAATTTATTTTTTTATTTTAAACAGAATGTATAAATTTTTATGTATGTGTTTTGAGTTATAGGAATGTTTTATTTTCCAAACACGGACAGCAGATTGTGGCAGTGTTCATAGTTTATGTTATTGAATTGAAACGGGGACAAAAAAATAATAAAATTTTAATCACACTACTTTGTCAGTCATATTTAATGAAACATGTATAAAAGAGTGATTGATACATAAATACATTTATATATATATATATATATATATATATATATATATATATATATATATATATATATATATATATATATATGCGTGTGTGTGTATACATGTATGGAATTTTATAAATAAGTCATGGATTTTTATTTATTAAGTCGACAGATTTTTATGAATTTAAACGAAGTTGTAAGTGGATACTCAAATATATTTATTTTCGTCTACTAGCCTGAATATTCGAAAAATCTTATTAAAGAAAATTATGAGCTCTGCGGCAGGATTCAAATCTGTTCAGAGGTAAGCGTCTTTAGATCCAATGTGATTTAGTCTACAAAGAACTTAGCCGACCAGCCAAGGCTAAATAGTGACATTAAGCGAAATCGTTCTCATCCTAGCCTCTCTACCTTTCCGTATCTGTTCAGTTTCGTATAAAATTTTAATAAAATATATTTTCTAAAGAAGTAATGTAATTTTTATTTAATAATCTAACAGATGTTATCACTTTAGACAATTTTTTCTCTGAATACTCGTACTTGAGGTTGTATTCTAGGCAGTTAGGTGGCCAGATTTAAGGGGAGATATGGTCGCAGAAATTGTGACTGCATACTCTTGCTAGTGTGACATGATACAGAGTCCTGTTGCCAAACACAGAAGCTTCGGCAGCAACCCGCAGCAAGCAGGGCCTTCACTAACTCCGCAAGGGACTTGATGTGGATCTTCCAGTCAGTTTTGCGAAAATGAATGGTGTCGCCATCAATAGTGATCACTCCAAACACCATTATATTGACTATTTAATTTTCCTCATTGTTGGTGCATCTTTTGTGAGTTCAAAATCGTCTGCATTGACAGACAAAATCTCTGAAATAAACTTCTTGGAACTTCTGGCGCGAATACTGTTTCCAAATTTCTGGCGGAGTGAGTTGCATCATGGAGTTCATTTTCTCACAGGCGGTGGTGAACTGAACCTACTACAAAGTACAGTCGACATAAAAAAAAGAGAAACAGACGAGCAAACAAACAAGGTACATTGAGGTCAACACGCAGTGGCAAAAGTTTAATATTTACATACTCTCTGACACTGAGTAATTTAATCCATAAATAAAGCATAGCTTTTAAATATTATTATCAAAAGTGTGTGGATATATATATATATATATATATATATATATATATATATATATATATATATGTATGGACATATTTATGTTTCATGTATATATGTATGTATGTAGATATATATATATATATATATATATATATATATGTATGTATGTTGATATTTATGTTTCATGTATATATATATATATGTATATAAATATGTATATATATATATATGTATGTATGTTGATATTTATGTTTCATGTATATATATATATATATATGTAGATATATATATATATATATATATGTATGTATATTGATATTTATGTTTCATGTATATATATATATATATGTATGTAGATATGTATATATATATATATATACGTATGTTGATATTTACGTTTCAGGTATATATATATATATGTATATATGTATGTAGATACGTATATATATATATATATATATATATATATATATATATATATATATGTATATATATGTATGTATGTTGATATTTATGTTTCATGTATATATATATATGTATATATGTAGATATGTATATATATATATATATATAAGTGTATGTATGTATGTTGATATTTATGTTTCATGTACATATATATATATATATATATATATATATATATATATATATATATATATATATATATATATATATATATATATATATATATATATATATATAAAGGGTAAAGGATATATATATGTGTATATGTATATATATGGTAGAATTAGAAGCGTCTGATCGTACATAGTTCGAAGGTGATACTATTATTGTATCTGTGAATTACAAAAGTCTCTCATACAAACAGGATTAAAAAACATATATATAGATTGATATTTATTTTTTCATATATAGCTATTTATATGAATATTATATTTATTTTTCATATTTATATATATATATATATATATATATATATATATGTATATATATAATTTATTTTCATATATATGGATATATATTAATATTTATTTTCATATTAATATATTGTTATTATTTTCGTATATATATATATATATATATATATATATATATATATATATATATATATATATATATATAGGGCGTTTTTGGAAATGCCTTGGTTCGATACATCACAGAAATTTGGAGAAATTATAAAACTAAAATTTTCTTTTTTTTTATTATTTCCTTTTCCAGACGAGATGATGATTTCATCGGCCGCTCATATATTCATAATCGCAAATAGAATTCCATTAAAGGGAATCAATTTCAAAGCATATAAATTAAACAAAAAGTAAACATAATCGTTCGATTCTTTTTTAAAGATCCTGCAAATCAAATTATACCAGGAAAGAGTGATGAATAGAATGAGATGAAGTGAATGCGCGCGCGCGAGAGAGAGAGAGCGTACGGGAAAAATGAAGCTCCCCAGACAAAATTTTCAATGTCGAATTGAATAAGTCGGCGTGAACTTTCTAGGAGACATATCAAATAAGATGAATTTATTGATATAAAAAATACAACGGAAGAATGTATCAGATATGTAGGAAGGTAAATGATATATAAAATTTCAAATAGCTCAAATAGCGCTTTACTTAGACGTTACCATCGGCCAACCAATCCTAAAAAGTGAAAATCACTATTTTAGTATTACTGCAGGTTAAACAACTGCATCTGATTATGTAAGGTCTTTCTATTAAAAATTTTTCTCCAAATGGTCATATATATATGCATAAATATATATATATATATATATATATATATATATATATATATATATATATATATGCATAAACATATACAAGCATAAATATATATATATAGATATGTATATATATATATGCATAAATATATATATATATATATATACGTATATATGCATATATATATTTATATTTATATACATAAATATATATATATATAATCATATATATATTTATATACGTATATATGCATAAATACATATATATAATTATATATATTTGCATAAATATATACATATATATGCATAAATATATATATATATATATGCATAAATATAAATATATATATACATACATATATATATATATATATACATACATATATATATATATATACATACATATATATATACATAAACGTACACACATACATATATATGTATGTGAATATACACATATATGCACACATATATATATATATACACATACATACATATATATATATGCATATACATATATATATATATATATATATATATATACATATATATATATATACATACACACATACATACACATATATATATACACATATACATATATATATATATATACATACACACATACATACACATATATATATACATACACACATGCATACATATATATACACATATACATATACATATATATATACATACACACATACATAGTTTTTGTATATACACATACATACATACACACATATATGCATACACACACCTATAGGCATACACACATGTATATACATATATATACATATCGCACACATATATATATATATACATACACAAATATGTGTATACATATATACATATATACACATACACGCATGAATAAATATATATATATACAGAAATATACATATATGCATAAATATATATATACGCATACATATATATATATATAACAATATATGCATAAATATATAGATATATACGCATACATATATATATTTATATGCATAAAAATATATATACGCATACATATATATATATATGCATAAATATATATATACGCATACATATATATATCAATATATGCGTAAGTATATATATATGCATACATATATATATATATATCAATATATGCGTAAGTATATATACGCATACATATATATATATATATATCAATATATGCATAAATATACATATATATACGCACTGGTACACATATATATATATATAACAATATATGCATATATATATATATACATATAAATATATATATATATACGCGGCATAAATATCTATACGTATATATATATATAGATATAAATACATACATACATACATACATAAAGTATATGTATATATTTGCAAATATGCTTAATTTGCAAACATTTAATAATAGCTAATATATTTTCTGTACCCAACACCAATATCAGGATAAAGCCACCTAACCTCACCTGCGATATCCATAACGTAATCTATTATTTATTCTGCAACATATGTCCTAATAGTGGATATATTGGTGAGTCTGGAAATAATTTTAGATTTCTTTTCAATAAACTTAAACAAACAATACGTCAAAACAACCCTTATTCCCCCATAGCTAAACACTACAATCAATCAGGTCACACATTAGGAAACTTCAAATATTTATTGATAGATTCCGATTTTACTTCCACATTGACACGCAGAAAAAAAGAAACATATTGGATTTGAAAATTAAATACACATAAACTAGGGTTGAATAGGGACTTAGGTGTTTTAAATCTTTATAAATATTTCAATATTTAAGCCATTTTTTTAAGATATAGTAAAACATTTTTTAAACAACATTTAAAATATGTGAGTCGTCCACCGGTCGCAGCGTCGACTGTGTCGTTCGATCCCGTTCGCGGCGCCAATTGTGACGTCACGTGCTCCCCAGGCTCTGATATCCTGGTCACGGACAGCACCAGTTGTGACGTCTTTTGTCGCGGCGTCAGCTGTTCGCTCCTCGCTGCTCCAAACGTGACGTTCTAACCCTTTGGTTAGATTGATACCAGCCTCGTCGTTCTCAACCCGCTTCCAACGCCTGGTTACCAGGGTAACTGCACTGATCTCCGCTCTGCCTACCCACGTTGTGACTTGATCTTAGACAGACGAGATCAAACAGGGGTTGGGGCCGTAATGCAAGTTGAGTCTAACGGGGGTGATAACACACAATTATGTATAAAAGAAAATAAAATAAAATCTCACAAGGTCCAACGTATCAAGAAAAAGGTAACAAACTTTTATGTCTCTTTGCTCGGTACATAGGACTATGTCTACTTCCCGACCCGTTCTGTGGATTGTGGCACGACGCTTTTACTAGGCAACTTAAAGGTTTCCAGTTGTCTGCTCTCTAAAAAATTTGTGTTTCGGCGTGTCCTTGGACGAAAGTCGAAAAAAAAACTTATTTCTCTGGTCTTTATTCTAAGTCGTTCTTCAAACTACTTGTTCTTGGTTGAAGAAGAGTCCAGAAGTGTGCGTGAATCTTGGTTAGCTATCTTGACGCGGTTTCAACACTGGGCGCTCATCTCTGCTTGTCGTTCACGGCTCAAACTCCAACTCAAACTCTCTCGCCGTCCGCTCTCAAACTTCTACTCAACTTCTCTTCAGAGTCTGAATTATTAGTCACTCATCTCCGCCGTCGTTGCGCGAATTAACTTCTTCTCTTCGGCTTAACTCTGATTCCAACTTCTCCTCTTCAGAGTCTAAATTACTGGTCACTCATCTCCACCGTCAGTGCGCGAATTAACTTCTCTTCAGCTTGCTCTGATTCCAACTTCTCCACTTAGGCCAAACAGTAAACATGCTTCACTTCGGCCAAACGAGCTGGCCTCTCCTGCCGTCAAATGAGGGGGGAACGAATCCGGCCCGCCGTCCGCGGCAATGATCTCCCTCGCCGTCCGCGGCGCAAACTGATTTCTGTCGGTTGTTCTGTCGGTTGTGGTCCCGCTACGTATTCACCCTTATTGACGCAGTCGGTAAAAACTGGGACTTCCTTATTGTCTGAGGGCGCCCTTCCCCTTTTCTCTTGATAATTGAGGTCCTGGTCGCGTATTCACCTTCTTATTTCTGGTTAGGGCTTTTTCCAGATTTTCATTAATTCATAAAATTTAAATTGCCTTTATCATAAGTGACTTGACACCTTCGGCTTTTTTTTTTTTAACACGTGTATTTTAATTGCCTCTGAGGGGCGTGAACGAATAAAAAACCCCTTCCCTCTTCAAAAACAATAACATCATCTTGTGTGGCTTTTTTTTCAGATTTGAATTGCGTAATGGTTTATCTTCCTGGTCGTTACCGTATTTTTTCCATCTCCCTAAACTTTTGTTTGCGCCACGATAACAAATCTTATTTAGCCAGGAATGACGTCCTGGTCGGGTGTGGACAATCCGTGGCTTTTCTTTTCTGGGGAAGATCCCAGACACCTTGAACGCAATTAAAGAATTATTCTCAAACTCAAATATTTTTTTAAATTCAAATGCCTTTATCATAGTTGAAGTGACTGCGATGACACCTTCGGCTTTTTTTTAACACGTGGTATTTGTCAAGCAGTTTATCGCTAATTGGATACGACCTAATGGAAAGGGATTTCTATATAAGACTACTTTCATGGCATTTTTCGTGAACGAATAAAAAAATATTTCACACATATTTTATATATATTACACTCGAATATATATGATAAGTTCATATATATATATATATAAAAATCTTCATTATCTCAAAAAACATTTTCAGCCAACATCATCTTGTGTATATTTTTTTTTCAATTCTGGAATTGCCACACACACACATTTTGTATTAATGGTTTGTCTTATATATATATATATATATATATAGATACACTTCCCACCTGTTACCTATCATATTTATGGATGGTTTTTTCCATTGTTCATGTGGGCCCTAAAATATTTGTTTCTTCAACCATTTGATAACAAACTTCCATTTTAAAATGGACACCGATCCATTTAGAGTCTTTTTTTCTTTGGGTCAGGTCGCTTGACCTGAAATTTTTGACATCTGTTATGTGAAAATGTCAGTCGAGCGAATGTATGTGCTCGCTTATGACCTCTAACGCGTTTCGTATTATTTATTTTTTTTCTTTTTTCTTTTCTTCTGTCTTCTCTTTCTTTCTCCCAGAGAGGTCTCAGGGTTTGAACGCAATTAAAGAATTATTCTCAAAACCCAAATATTTTTCAGCTCTAAATAATTATCAAATGGTTCACAAACCGTAAAAAACAAATCATATATTTATGAATATTTCTTTTCAGCTTGCTAACTATGCATGGTGCCACAAATATCTATGACAGTTAGATTTAACGTTGTTAGAAATATCCTGCGAACAGTGACGTTCCATATCACGTGACGCCATCCGCACTGCTCGCGAAGGACGCTAATATCTCCGTTGGGGGCCACGTTAACAAACAGTGACGGATGATTTTAATTTATTTGGATGGACCAACAAACAGTTATTTCTGATGAAAAATGGGTCTATAGACTGGCACAATTTGATCCTGGGTCAACCGGTAAGGAAATATATATATAAATATATAAATACTTCACGGACGCATAAAATAAAACATTATTATTTTTTAATTTCGTTAAACAAGCTTTTTCTATATATATATATATATATATATATATATATATATATATGAACATATACACACGTTGATCCCTTGATATAGTTATATATATATATATATACCACGGCTCCATCGTATTGAACTACACACAACCCACATATTGTAGAGGTCTTGGCTGTCGTCGCACCATATATATATACATACATGCATACATCCTTCACATATATATATATATATAAAATATAGCTGTATATATACGTGCACCATCCTGTCTCTCCGGTTTCTCTCCGGTTCCTTCACGCGCGTGATGATACACTCATATATCGTTATATATATATATATATATATAAACATATGTTGCCAGGATGCTATATATACATACAGATAATATATACACACACATATATATATATATATATACCCATGCGGGTCATATATATACGGTTTGATCGAAGATCCAGCACAGCATTTGATAAAAGGGTCCCGTGCTCGTTCAGTTCTCGATAGTCACACATATATGTTGTGCTGAGAACCGCCCCACCACACACACACACACATATAATCCATATATAAATATACACATGCACACTGTCACGGCTTCTCGGCGGTTGATCGTCTGACCATTTCACCGTCCAGGACTTTGCGCTGGTCGAACTTATATATATATATATATATATATATATATATCCATAGGGCTTAGAGCTACGCAGGCCCATATGCGCGGATACAGACTCCACAAGAAAGCCCCCGCCAACAGTATTAAAGAATGTAAAGTTGACAAAAGTACGATAAATAAAAAAAAACTACTTGTTCAGCGGCATCTGGGGAGAAGACTGGCGCTGACCAAGTATATTTATGGATGGTAAATTAATATAGATCAAGAAATCGATCGCAACTCAACACACTAAGTTCATGTGGGCATAAAAGAACAAGCTGAATATTTCCTGTTTATGCAGAATGTCAAATTTCAATAAAAAGGTTTACCAAAGGTCCCGCACCAAATGCTGCGTATAGCGACAAATCCGGTCCAAGGGTTCAGGCGACAAAGGGTCCACCAAAATATTTTTCTTGGCTCCCTTCTTTATTTTGCCTGGCAGACCCTCGGCCTTTTACTCGAAATACGGGGAGCCGTGTGTATTAACTTCAAGTCGAATTTTAGCCGAAATTTTTTTACTCTTTAAGTGATTTTTAAAATAACTAACGCGACTTTGCGTGACTGCACGAATCCATTTCACGGAGCCATTTTTTTTTCTTTTTTAACTCCATTACAGGAATTTGTTAGAACGTTTATATATATATATATATATATATATATATATATATATATATATATATATATATATAATCATTCACATAGATGCCTGTTGCGCTGTATTACAGCACATTACTGTGGCTAGACATCCGGTTGTTTTAAGCCGGGATCGAAATCCTACCAATTTGGCGCGAGTATGAGATCCTACTCGCTATGGACTCACGACAGGTGGAAGGAAATTCCAACGTATTTCATACAAATGTGTGTGTATAAATATATATATATATATATATATATATATATATATATATATATATATATATATAATTACCCATATCATTGTCAACGTTCTGTGCTATTCAACAGCACGTCAAATGGATTTTTATAATCTTTCAGTGTCGATCGTGATTCTGCTATGTGTACTAGAAAATACTAGAAAACACTTTTATTTACATTTTTTATACGTTATATTATTACCTAGTGTTGGTGTATCTCGGTCTCGGTTATTGACGAATTTTGTTGTTCATTATTACCATAACCATAAACACGTCATCATTACATAATGGAACAGGACATTAAACATTTTCATTAAAACTTCTCAATTGCTTACATGTTCCATCCATTGTATGCACAGTTTCCTTCTGCTGTCGAACCACATCACAACAAAGTCTCCATTTCATCTATGAGGAATCTGTCTCAGCATTGCTTACCATATATATGATATTACATAGCAGTTAATCACCCTTTCCTAACAAAATTTCCCTGTGGCTCAAACGAAGTATAAAGATAGGATTGAAAAAAGAATTAGTAAAAATTAGATATAATGAAACTACCTTGCCAATATGACTAATACATAGTGTGTATAATGTGTTTATTTGCTAACTTTCACGTACGATTGAGATACATGGAAATTGGTGAAACACCTTGAAAGCAACTAACTAATTTCTGTTGTTTCCGGGTCCAACCTAATTTGGGGCGGTAGCAACATTTAGTGTCTCAGTTACGGGCAAATAATGATCTCTCCCAAACAAAGAAAAACACTATGAAATTATAAAAACAATACATTTAAATAGTAAAACTACTAGGAATTAATTTTTATATAAAATGACCAACAATATATAATCAGCAATATATGTTATCCGTTGTTGAGGCCATAAAACCTTTAGATTTCGGCATTAAATAACCCATAGAGGTGTTGTTATGTCGCTAAACAAAATCAATTACCATTGAAAGCAAATTCATAAATGCACGAAATCAAAAGCAGTACTGTGTGTGATTCTAAATAATAGGAAGGGGTCAACTTGGACCAAACAAAAGTTCAAGATAAAAGATTTTATACAAATGATTAAACGATAAAAATGGATGTGGTCAGGACGGGAGCAATAAAACCAGACAAACCGGCTGATTGATGCCCACTTGGTTGGAAAAGCAGTCGCGAAAGATTAGACACAAGATGAAACAGACGGACTCAGAAGAATTCACAGATAACAGCAAATTCATGAAATGGTTTTTAAAAGGGTTTTCTTCTGCAGTGGATTACTGATTTTTGATATTCATGTGAAATGCTGGCAGCTCATCACAGAGAATGCCCCCCACAAAAAAAAACTGCAAACGTATTTCTACCAATTCCTGGTGCAGATGCTAAATATTTAGAGTTAATACTGCATCTAGTGGACCAAAATTACAATTTCTGGGAAAGGAGACTTTGGTTTCATCATAAACAATAAAGTAGACTCAAATTATTGGTCATGATAAACGGTGATATCCTGCAAGGACAAATATCAAGCAATTTCGGGTACCTAACTTGACGCAAAAAGAAAAGTATTCAACCACATATAAGGGTCAGCGAAAGTTTCCCTGGTCTATCCAAGATGGAAATATCAAGAAATCGACAATAGTTAAATTCCACCAGTGATTCAGAAGGCTAAAATACTGACCACACAATATATATATATGTGTGTGTGTGTGTGTGTGTGTACATGTGTATATATATGTGTATGTGTGTGTATATGTGTATATATGTGTGTGTTTGTGTATATGTGTATACATATATATATATGTGTCTATATGTATATTTGTATATATATGTGTGTGTATATGTATATATATATGTATATCTATATATATATGTGTGTGTGAGTATATATATATATATATATATATATATATATATATATATATATATATATATATATATTTAAATATATGATTCCTTCGCTACATAGTAGTACATGTAGCGAAGGAATCCCGCAATTATGAATGAATAATTACATTTAGGCTCTACTTCTGTATCGACTACTGTTTTTAAAAGATAATAACAAAAAATACTAAAGAACTTTGCATTATTTACCCAACGATTTCTTTCCTATTTTGTATATATTTCCACAGATGTATATATATATATATATATATATATATATATATATATATATATATATATATATATATAAAAAGAAGGGATGAGATGTGCGGCAAATGTGAATTTTTTTTTTTAATATTACGATTTATTTTCCATAATTTTACTACACTCGTTTCTGGTCGCGCGACCGTCTTCTCGTAAAAGGCGGCGATTTCCTCATATCATTAAACATAATTATTTTTTTTTATTATATTTTTCAAAGTTAAATATTCTCGATATGAAACATTTTCTGTTTCTGTGTTAGTACTCCCAATGTCTTTCTTGAATTGGCAGTGAAGTGTTCTGGGCGATTGGTCATAAATCAGTTATGCTTGGTCCAAGATAAAATTATGAACTACTTATCGGCATTTTATATATTAATGTTTTAATGGCCCGTGTGTGTTCGTAGATCTCTTTCCATTTTCGTGTGTTTCTGTCAGCATGCGTGTATATTCCCCCTCCATACATATACTATCTTAATCCGAGAAATTAACAAATACATGCATATACGCACGCGCATATATCGTCCCACCACAAGGAATTAGTACATACACATACACACACATACTTCCCAAGTTACATGGAACCAGTATACACATACACACAAACACACATATACACATATATACGTACATATACATACACTCGTACTTCCTAAGTTGTGTGGGGTTTGTGTGCGTGCTCATGAAAAGTTCCCCTGCTTTTGTCAACATGCGTGTATATATATATATATATATTTTCCATCTTAAGGTGCTGGAGTCGCTTTACATCAGGTCTAGGCAGCCTTCTCTTTGCAAACAGAGAGATTGTTTGCTTGGACTTGCTGTGATGCGATTCTAGCAGCTTGGTTGGTATAATTTTATATATATATATATATTTTTTTTTCTTTTCCTTCCTGTCCATTCATTCATGTCACCCATGACAGACTTTTCTTTTCCTCATAATCTAAATTCCCCGTTAACAGTTCTGACGAGAGGGGACGAAACCAGTCGACTGTTGTGTTTTATTTTAAACTTATCATGGCCTACAATACTACATTTCTAGTTTTTAATGCCTTAATACGCTTTTGTACCGTTTCAAACCTATTTTATATATATATATATATATATATATATATATATATATATATATATATATATATATATTCGTGTCTCAAAAGATACATACACGCACGCTCACATGCGGGCATGTGAGTGATTTGATCACTGTATTTGGTCACCTTGCATCTTCAAATGCAACCAGGGTAAATTTAATATCATGCCAATATATCAAACAGACAATTATTCGTACATACAAATACAAGAAAAAAACTTTACAAAACAAATTTAAACCCGAACTAAATAGATCATAACCCCACACGCAAAAGCACACATGGTGACCAAATACAGTGATCAAATCACTCACATACATACACACGCTCACATGTCGGTATCTGTGAGGCATGAATATATATATATATGTATGTGTGTATGTATGAACGTGTGTATGTATGTACGTATATATGTGTATGTGAGTGTATGTGTATACGGGTTCCATATAACTTGGAAAGTATGTGTGTGTATATGTGTGCGTATGTACTGATCCCTTGTGGTGGGACGATGTGTATGTGCGTATGTGCATGTATGCGTGTATGTGTACAAATGAGTTTACTAATTCCTCGTAGTAAGACTGTATATGTATGGAGGGAAATATATATACGCATGCTGACAGAAACACACGAAAATGGAAACAGATCTAGGAACGCACAGGGGTCATTAAAACATTAAAAGATAAAATGCCGATAAGTAATTCATCATTTCTCTTTGACCAACCTCAATTGTTTTATGGCCCTTCGCGCAGAACTCTTCACTGCCAATTCAAGAAAGACATTCAGATTACTATCACAAAAAAGAGAATGTCTCATATCGAGAATATTTAACATTCAAAAACGAGGAAAAAAATAATTATGTTTAATAAAATGTAGAAATCTCCGCCTTTTACCTGAAGACCATCGCGAGACCAGAAACACTTGTAGTAAAATTATGAAAATTAAATCATAAATCATAATATTTAAAAAAAAAAAATCCACATTACAACCAGAGCGAATATTTTAAAGAAAAATAAACCACTTTAAGGTACCATTATAATAATTTATTTCACCAAAGCCCGTTTTTCCTTTCATTTCATTTTTGGAAGTGCTATCTGATGATCCGGCGTCCTTTAAAAGGGCTCTGGTGAAATAAATTATTGTAATGGTTCCTTAAAGCAAAATATATATATATATATATATATATATATATATATATATATATATATATATATGTGTGTGTGTGTGTGTGTGTGTGTGTGTGTATGTGTGTATGTATGTATTTCTGTGAAAACTTCTCGGACATTCAGGCCGGTAAATCTTGTTTAATACTGTTTATTATAAAGAGAGCATATAATTAAATATTTGTATCTATAAAAAGAATGTATAAATATAAAATGTCTTAAAATATGTATGTATATATATATATATATTTTTTTTTAAGCATTTCGCCCCGACCAAGGCGTGAAGACACTAGGATGCAGGGGGTTGCAGAAGATTTGGAGCAAGATCAGATAGGAGTGATAGAAGAAAGGATGAGGAGAGGGATAGTGGATAGATCCAAATCTAACTGGTAACTGGAGATGTCGATTTACATTACATTTGAATAGTTGGAGATTATAGCTCTCAGGGAAACAGTAATTGGGAAGGGTGTTCCACAGACGAGAGGTGCGAGGTATGAAGCTATTGGAGTAGAAGAGACGGCTATATTTAAAAGTTTCTACAGTGTAAGGTTGGGAGCGGGATGCCAGCCTCGTAGGGCGCTTGAATTCATGGAGTCTGGGAAACAGTGAAAGCAGCTCATCGGAGCAATTACCATGAAAGTATTTGTAAAAAAGACAGAGAGAGGCGACGGCGCGTCTGTTAGAGAGTGACTGTAGACGAGACACCAGATCAGGGCCAATTATATTACATATCCGTCTCTGGATCTTGTCAAGAACTCCGAGGTAAACAGAAGGTGCCTCAGACTATATATGGCAGCAATACTCCATGTAAGGGCGAATGGTTGATTTGTATATTTGAAGTATTGATTCCGGAGAGAAACAATTTCCTGGCGCGGCACAGAGAGCCAACTTTCCTCGCGGTGGACGAAGCAATTGACTCAATGTATTTGTTCCATCTCAGGTCAACAGTCAACGTGAGACCGAGCAGACGCAGGGAGTTGCTATCAAGAGGACATTCTAATGGGGGGAAGGGATGGATCTCTATGGTGATTAATAGAGAGTAGTTTAGTTTTTCAGACGTTAAAGTTGACCAGCCAATTCATGTCCCAATTAACAACCGATTGGAGGTCCATTTCAAGACGCATGGCCAGATTAGTTTTGTCACCGACAATAGATTTGTTTTTGAGGCAGGAGTGAATTGTAGCGTCGTCCGCGTAGATGCCAACTTGGGAATCTATGGCGTCAGGAAGGTTGGTGATGAAAATAAGAAATAGAGTGGGACCAAGAATGGATCCTTAGGGAACACCTGCGTTCGTGGGATAGGAACTGGAGGAGAATCCGTTGAGAACGACCTTCAATTCACGGTTTGACAGGAATGATTGTATTTGGTCAAACAATCGACCTGTAATACCATAACACTGGAGCTTGCGAAGAAGGCCGGCATGCCAAACCCTATCAAACGCTTTGGAGATATCTAGAGCCACGGCACGAGCCTCACGGTTATTTGGAAGGGCTTGGTAGACGATTTCAGTGATGGCCGTGATCAGCTGTGTAGATCGGGCGTAGCGGAAATCATATTTCTTGTCTGAGAGTAGATCATGGGACGTAAGGTGGTTAACCACTTCGGCATTGATTAGGGCTTCGAAGACTTTGCTGAAGAGGAGTAGGAGACTAATAGGACGGTAATTAGAGGGGACAGAGGGGTCTCCAGAATTCTTAAAGACAGTAACAACGGATGAGGTCTTCCAACAGTCTGGAAAACAAGATTTATTGAGGCAGTAGTTATATAATTTGGAGAGGGAAGGGGCCAGTTCAGGCGCACGTTTCTTCAGGACAATGGCTGGGAATCAATGGCACCAGGAAGAACGTTGATGAAGATAGGGCCTAGGATGGAGCCTTGGGGAACACCTGCGTTCGTGGGATAGGAGCTGGAGGAAAATCAATTGAGAACGACCTTCAATTCACGGTTTGACAGAAATGATTGTATTCAGTCAAACAATCGACCTGTAATACCATAACCCTGGAGCTTACGAAGATGGCCGGCATGCCAAACTCTATCAAACGCTTTGGAGATGTCTAGGGCCACGGCACGAGCTTCTCTCTTATTCTGAAGAGCTTGGTAAACAATTTCATTGATGGCTGTAAGCACATCAGGTGTAGATCGGGCAAAGCGGAAACCATATTGCTTGTCTGAGAGTAGATCATGGGATGTAAGTTGGTTAACCACTTCGGCGTTGATTAAAGCTTCGAAAACGTTGCCAGAGACGGGTAGGACTGATAGAAAGGTAATTAGAAGGGTCAGAGGGGTCTCAGAGTTCTGAAAGACAGGAACAGTGGATGAGGACTTCCAGCAGTCAGGAAAACAGGATTCCTTGAGGCAGTATTTATATAGTTTAGAGAGGGCGGGCGCTAGCTCAGGCCCGCATTTCTTCAAGACAATGGCTGGTATGGCATCTCCCCCACTAGCCTTGTGGAGGTCTTAATTGGAGATAATGCCCAATACCAATGACGGAGTGGTGTAACCCGCTCAATAGGGCGTCAGTTCTTAGAGGGAAGTCTGGTATGGGTACACCGGAGGAGTCGAGCGTTGAATTAAATGTCGGTAGATGAGGTCAGGACCTCGAACTGGTTGAACAAGGAGGTATGGAGGGTTTTCTATTGTTCAGGACGCACTTACAGAGCCGCCAATAATGGTCTTTTCGAGAAACAAGTATGGCCAATGGGAGATGGTCTTTGACATAGACACCAAGGCCGTGCATGTGGGTTAGAGAGTCTTTCCTAAGGAGAGGAAGGTAGCCGGAGATCGAGAGATCAGAGGAGGGAATAGACTTGACAAGTTTTGTCTCACACAGAGCCAGTATATCCGGGCAGTTTACAGTGAGGAAAGATTCCATACTGCAGAAGTTTGTTCTAATGCCCCGGATGTTGGAGAACGAAATGTTGAGGGGTTTAGGTGATTTTTGAGGGGCTGGTTTAGGTTTACATTTCTGGTTCATTTGAGTCTTCATGTGGAGTAATTGGAAGATGAGAAGGCCTGAAGTAAGAGAAGCAGACGACGATCGACCGTGACGGGAGCAGAGAGGAGTTGGTACAGCCTGCAGCATAATGTGGCCTCAGGGTTGCCCACCGAAGGTGACTGCAGGGTCACCTTTCCATGCGCATCATGGCACTACAAACACAACGGTATTATACAAATGTTGATCAGAGCGGCGGCTCAACACGCTACGCAAGAGTTAGGGCTCCTAACTACCAGTCGGAAACAGCAACCAGTGAACTGTCAACCGTGTACCCTCAAAATGGAGAGGCAATGCCACAGACTGCTCACGTCACGGAAGATACACATCAGCACTAGTAAAGAGACTAGAGAGAGAGAGAGAGAGAGTACCGGGAACCCCTTCTTAGACAAGAAACAAGGTGTGAGCCTCTGCTCATGTCCAGGAGAAGAGAGGAGGTGTGTTGACCAGGTGAATATATATATATATATATATATATATATATATATATATATATATATATGTGTGTGTGCGTGTGTGTGTGTGTGTATATTCATATATTTGTATATATATATATATATATATATATATATATATATATATATATTTGTATATCTATATATATATATCTATATCTATATCTCTATATATATATATATATATATATATATATATATATATATATTTAATGAAAAAACAGACCACTTTAAGATACCATTACAATAATTTATTTCACCAAAATACTTTTTTTTAAAGGACTCCGGATCATCAGGTAACAATTCCAACAACGAAAGGAAAGGAAAAAAGGGTATTAGAGATTGATGGGTAGTGTAATTTTTGTAATTTAACAGGGAGAGTGATAGTTGTAATTAACGAGACAAGGTAGAGTATAGAGAGGGGTTAATTTCATATTTCTCTTAAGCATGCTTTATATTGGGGTAGGAGGAGTGACCGAACCGTGACCTATTTAGATGGTTAACTTAACGGAAATGATATATAGGAATGGGAGGGTAGTGGGGGGAAAGAAAAGGAAAAATGGAAAGGAGAGAGGATACAGACGACAGTAATACAGACACTTTCCCAGATTCTTAATATTTGAATCTATGGAGAGACTCCATTGAATCAAATTATCCCTTTTCTGATACAGAACAAAATATATGTAAATGTTAGATTTAAAACAGTGAAGAGCATCCGAAACGGAACACTACTAATAGAGGTAGAGAAGAAGAAATATGCCACCTCCCTCCTGAAAATGACCAAATTTCATATTGTGAAAATACGAGCCTACCCTCATCAAAAATTTGTAATTTAACAGGGAGAGTGTTAGTTGTAGTTAACGAGACCAGGTAGATTATAGAGAGGGGTAAATTTCATATTTCTCTTAGGCATGTTTTATATTGGGGTAGGAGGAGTGACCTAATCGTGACCTATTTAGATGGTTAACTGAACGGAAAAGATATGTAGGAATGGGAGGGTAGTGGCAGGAAAAGAAAAGGAAAAATGGAAAGGAGATAGACAACAGTAATACAGATATATCTAAATGAGTGTTACGGCAAAGAGAGAGGGGGAGAGGGAAGTGAATCGAAAGAGGATCTAATTTTTTTTAACAAAATTATGTAAAAGATAGATTTCAATGCTTGATAGAAACTTAGATGTCTAAAAAATGATGAATGTTATCAATTTAAACATTTAATTTTTTAAGTAGTTTAGGGACTTAATATAAGTTAACTACTATTTTTATATACATAAATTACATATACACACATACATTTCTCAATCATTACCTACATTTTAACGTTTGAAAATTATTTAGATTTTAGTTTGATTTTATAGTTAAAGTTTAACTTTAGGTGACTTCTGAAGTGCTTCATTGTTAAAGGAATTTCGTTATTATTATTATTATTATTATTATTATTATTATTAATTTAATAGTTAAATCGTGGTATATTTAAATTTAAATTATCAATTTTAAGATGAAACTCTCTTAAGAAGATAAAAATACACTCTCAAAATTCCAATTATAGAACATTAAAAGAGAAAGTGATACTAATTATTAAAAAGAGCAATTTTAAAATACCAAGAGAATGTCCCAATTTATCTATTTATCAATTATCTATCTAATTATCTATCCATATATATATATATATATACATATCTATATATATTATATATATATATATATATATATATATATATATATATATATATATATATATATATATATATATACACATACTTATATACATATACAACCTTATATATACATATACACACACATATATACATAAATACCTACATACCTACACACGATTATATACAAAAAAATGTATATAAAAAGAATTCTATCCTTAACTATCCACACATGCATATATATTTATATTACAATGTTATACATCTATTCACAAATATATTACAAATATTAATTCTAAGGCATATACACCTACGTACATATACAGATTACAAGTAAATTAATATTCAAAATACTACACTTATATAAATACATGTATACATATATATATCCGTACATATACAAACAAAATACATACACATACACCTATACACATTCACAAACACACACCAGTACACATACATCCACAAATATACAAAATACACACACACACATATATATATATATACATATATATATATACAATGATACCTAGCACAAAAATAACGTTAGTACTTAAACATACCCCATACTTATATACTTATACTCACACATATATATATATATACCTATACATATACACACATACCTACATACACATGTGCCCACAATTAAAAGAGTACATATATCCACATAAGCACCCTTATCCAAAACGTTCATATATATATATATATATATATATATATATATATATATATATATATATATATATATATATAAATTCACATATAAATGTTCATCTGCGTACATATCAACAAGTATAATATTCATGTATACATACATTCATTTAAAAAACAAAACAAAAAAAACATAATCAATATTTCCCCTTTTTAAATAGTTGTTTCTAAACATACTTCGTTAAATTGAGGTGTTTTTTTATGTCTGCATTTGAATCAACTCGTTATGTTTGTTCAGCAGTATGTCCGGATCCTTATGCTTTATTATTAAGATTTTTTCTTTAATGCACAAATTGCATCGGTCTCTGAAGTTTATCGGAGTCCTAGCTCTCGAGATGATTCTCCATTTTACTTGTGGGGTTAATTTGTTTTCCAACGACTCCCAATAAGGCTTAGAAAGTGCAGTTTGATGTTTCTTCGATTTATTTGTGAAGGATTGGCGATGGTTATAAACCCGTTGCTTCCAATTTCCCGCCGATATCCCTATGTAGATCTTCTGTTTGATATCTTCCTTGGGGAAAATTGTAGCCGCGTATATCACGTTTTCGGACAAACATATTCCTCTACTGGACAAACAGATCCTTCCCTGCAGTTACAGATAGATTTGATCTTTTGGCTCGTATTAGGATCTTTTGTAGTTGATTATGAAATTCATTTAAAATTTTGCTATTGTGGAGCTAATTTTTTTCTATGTTGTTCATGCAGGAATAGCTAATTTTAAATTCATTTATTGAACATCTTTTTTTAATAGTTTATCTTTTTAAAATGTTTATCTATAAGTATAAGAAAGTACTTTCCTATATTAATGTTCGAAAGCTTACAGAAAGGCGGGTTGAACCATATAATTTTCCTTTTTCTATTTTTAGATTTAGAAGATGTGTTGTTAATAGATTTATCTATATAAGTGAGTGTTTATCTATATAAGTGAGTGTTTGTTTGAATCTGCTTTTTAATAGGGCTTGATTGTATTTTGATTTATTTTGATAAAAGATATTTTCATTAGAGGATAGATTATTTATTCTAGTATTTACAGTGTTAGGGATATGTTTTATAACTGCCATAGGGTGGTTTGAGTCGATATTAATGTATATGGGCGATTAGTTTTCCTTTTGGAAGGGTTTATAAGTGTTATTTTCGAGATCAAATGTTACGTCTAGAAAATTTACTATTTTCAGGTTAGATGATATTTCTATTTTAAATCGTATATATTTGAGTGCCTTAATTATTTTCTTCTGGAGTTGGGATGTTAGAGGTCCATTAGAGTTAGGTATAATAATGAGACCATCATCCCTGTAAAGCCCGACATTTTGCGGGTTAAGGAATCTGCTCAGAATATCTAAAATACATATCCCTATTAGGTCCTCTATTTGAGCAGAATCAAATGCTCCCAGTGGGACATCGAAATTGTCTTTGTTTTTTTTTTTAAACCAAGTAGTGTCATTTAGTCTCAGTACAGATTGTCTGGAATCCATTATGATTTTTATTTCCTCGTTAGTAATCTCAGTATAGTTTTTAGCAAAATTTAAGCTATTTTTCCAATAACTCTTTAGAAATGGGGGGTAAAAATCGATAATGTCTAATTGGATAAAAGTGGCTTTATTTTTAGATTTTAGATTTTGGAACCAATTAATGGCGTCAGATGAATCTTTCCAAAGGTTTAAGGGATAATTTTCTAATATACATGTGTTTATTCTTTTTAGAATGTTTCTGAAAATTATTCCTAACTCTGATTTGGAGAGATTTATAAGTCTGGAATGTATATTATTTTGAATGTTAAGTTTATGGTCTTTAAAAAGTAGGTAGGCATCTTTCAAGTGAGTAGTGCCCATTCTATCAGCAATATTATGTTTAAATGCGAATTTGGCGGTATCTCTGTGTATGGAGGATAGGTGTTTGGAGTTATTATCTTTTTTATAAGAGTTAGATACTTTGTTCAGAATCCGATGATTACATTCCGATGGATTAATCTTGTAAATGTTCTTGGATTTATCAGCTCTGATCCATAGTTTTTTTAGATATTTGATGTTTGTGATGTCCTTTTTAAGATTGGATTGGAATGAGTTGTATTTTTTTCTAAAAGATATTATGTTGATTAGATTAATTAAGTCCATTTCAAAAGGTTCCAATAATTTATTGCAGGGAGGTGTGTTTTGGGATTTTAAGTGAAAATTGTTTTTAAGATTTGTAGGTTTATTTTGGGGATTAAAATGGAAGTAAATTTTCCATCTCATCTTTTTGATGAGGTCAATAATTTTTTCCGTCAACGATATGGGGAAAGATTCGACAGAGGGGTAAGGAATGTTTTTGAGTGAGTAACCCGGTGTAAATTTTTCCATTTTATGTTGGAAGTGAGGGTCCTTACGGTAATCCGATGGGGGGTAATCCAATGAGAGCTCAACTTATTTTATAAGGAGCTAATAGTTAAGTTACGAAGAACTTGGTAAACCGAATGGGTAATTTAAAGGAGGATGAAATCCTGAGAGCTCAATGTGAATACAGAGCTAATATTTAATGAAAAAACAGACCACTTTAAGGTACCATTACAATAATTTATTTCACCAAAATCCTTTTTAAAGGACTCATTGGATATATATTATATATATATATATATATATATATATATATATATATATATATATATATATATATATGTCATTTGGGGATCTTATGGCGACGTAGTGCACCAAGTCTCTGTATTCGGCCCTCCAAAAACTGTGGATGGTCCTGCACGAAACCTTCACCACTATAATCAATTCTGAAGTACTGTTGTCGGGCTGTTGGTTTATGGGAACAGATTTGCTTGACCCTCAACGTCGAATTCGACGGGAGAGAGAGTAGTATGTATATATATATACACACATACGCACACACACACACACACACACATATATATATATATATATATATATATATATATATATATATATATATATATATATATATATAAATTAGTCATTGATCTTATATTTTTTTTTTCAGTAGATAAAGAACTGTCAAAGTGTCTTTTTTTTTTCTGTGTTGTTGAACGTGTTTTGAAAATGAAACATTATATAAATAACCACATACAATTTTCAATTTCTTTTTAACATTTATTATATTTGCACCTTGAAAATGGCTCATGGAATTGCCGAAATCGCTCGGAAGAAATCAACATTTTGTCAGATTTTATATAATTTATACGCTATAAAATCCACCTTCAACACTACCGACGGCTTAATGGTTAGAATCTCCGACCGACGCCAATTCAGTTGGGTTTCGATCCTAGCTAGAGGCAGCCGGATGTCTAGCCACACTGATGAGCTGCGAAACAGTCTGTCTGTGGATGAATATATATATATAATTTCATTCTTGAGTTTCATGTATCATCACTCATTAGTGTCACTCTATTAATATATATATATGTATATGTGTGTGTGTGTGTGTGTGTGTGTGTGGGAGAGAGAAAAACTAAAAAAACACAAAGAGACAGACAGACATACAGATAAGCAGATAGAGAGAGAACGGAGATGAAATAAAAAATGAGGTAAATAAAGTAAAAGAGAATATACGTTCATATATTCAGCCTAGGCATGTATGTTAGTGCTTTTTTCAGATTCTATTGCGTATGCATAGCTGGGATCTCCCCTATGTACTTCCCTTCGTCCACACACCAAAAATCAATACTTGCTCATGAGTAATTCATTACAATAAGCGTCTATTTTAATCGCTCTTTCCAATATTACTGTTCGGAGGTTTGCGAAGATGCTGGAATCCTCAAATATTTGGCGCGAAGTGAAGAATTTAAAAGCATTTTGAAAAAAAAATTCAATTACTTCTCTAGATGCCGAACTAATAGCGAAAATCAAACCCTTCAAGTACACATAATTAATTTTCTGAGGTGTAGTTTCCCTCACGATGTGAGCATGAAATAATTCAAAATTAAAATTCCGTATGCTATTCTACTTGTCTTTATCTCTGTCTCCGTTGTTTTAGATAGCTATCTAGATATCAAAATTAAATAAACTCACTGAAAATATGTTAATGTATGTATGAAATAATTTAGATGCATATAACAATAGTAATAATAACGTATATTTAATGACTTTCAAAAACTTATCATAATAAAATGATTTTGAAGTGGAAATCTCAAATATGTTGTACCTGAGGACTTAAATAATTCCAGTTGTAGTTGGAGCCCTCGGATTGATTAAAAAAGGTGCCGATAGACACGTTGAAAGGATATTTGGTAATCCGTGCCTTAAAGAAATAAAAAAAAAATGTTCTCACAAATACAGCGCACATATTAGAAATAGTTTTGTTTATGTAATTTTGTTTTTGTTTTTTAATAAAAATAAAAGAAAATGATTAATGGAAAATGTCATGAAGCGATTTCTGAAATTGGATCTTAGATTGGGAATACAACATAATCCGCGGAAATAATAATAATAATAATAATAATAATAATAATAATAATAATAATAATAAGACATTGTTATTAAAGACCACAAACCAAACAAGTGCCTCCTAATTGATATTGCAGTCCATGTTGACTGCAATGTATATTTGAAGATAATCAAAAAGCTGTCAAAATACAAGCCCCCTTGAAATAGAAAAATGTGGAATATGGGAACATCAACAATCCCTGTTATAGATGGAGCCCTAGGATTGGTTGGAAAAGATTACAGTAGACTAAGTGAAGGGATTACTGGAAGTCCATGCCTCAAAGAGATACAAAAAATTGTTCTGACAATTACAGCCCACACTTTACGAAGGGCTTTATCTATGTCATTTTTTTTGTCAGTGGAAAGTGTCATGATGCAATTTCTAACCTTAGGTCGCTGGGCGGAACCCGGAAAGAAATGTGTAAACAACCAGAAATCAAAGGAAATAATAATAAAAATAATGCCGACGAATAGAAATTTTAGTGCCGATCGACATCTGGCAATTATATTTTAGTAAATAATAATATTTGAATTAATTTCAATTCTATCGTACCCACCCCCAAAAATGCCAGGATGCATTAAGTAATATTGCCAAATTTGCCGAAAATATCTTAATATTCATAATGATTAAGATTTAAAAAACATTGAAAATTAATGAAATTTGGATGGATTGTCGACAGTTTTGTTTCGAGTGCAAAACATCATTTTCAAAAATTGGAAAGATAGAAAAATAAAGAGAAAAACATTTGCCTTTAATTTAACAAATTCCTGTTTAACATTTCTCCCTGTATATATATATATATATATATATATATATATATATATATATATATATATATATATATATATCTGTGTGTGTGTGTGTGTGTGTATATATATGTGTGTGTAAATGTAAAAAAAATATATATACATGCATATATATGTGTGTGTGTTTCTGTGAGCATACATACATATATATATATATATATATATATATATATATATATATATATATATATATATATATGTATGTATGCGTGTGTGTATGTCATTGTGCAAGTGTTGCATATCAGACTTTTCCTATATTCATATTTTATATCTTTCTGTCTCCATCTGTCTGTTTGTCTGTCTCTTTTTGTATATATATATATATATATATATATATATATATATATATATATATATATATATATATATATATATCCTTATGCCTATTTAGGTGTGCAATACATACATATATAAACAAATTTGGGGAAAACGTAAATAAATGAGTTTTAATTATCCTTACTCTGTTCTTACATATAATGTAATTAGATATTAGTTTTTGGACAATTATACAAAAAATTGGTTTATTACTATTTGCGTTCTACCTCTTGCTGTCGAGCGATGTAATCGTAAAGATTGATTGCCTTAATAACAGCTATTTTCAAGTAATATATCGCTGCTCGACAGTCTTCACATTTTTTGTTGGGGAGTGAAAGTCAATCTTTGTCACAGAAAAACTCAGAAACATACATACTTACATACATATATATATGTTATATTTAATGGGTACACATGATTCAGAAGATATCGCTATATTTAACAGTGAAATTATTGTATATCTTCGGAGATGAATGTCGAAAATATAGTGATGCGTACAGAAAAAGACATACCAACTAAACACTTAAATTTATAAGAAATAATCTGGGCTTAAAATCTCTATTAATCTCTTAAATATCTAATTATATCCAACCCTATGTATGTGTGCGCGCGTGTGTTTTGTAGTCAGCTGACTTAAGAAATAAAAAGAAAGAAAAAATTGCAAAGAATAGATGTCTCAACGTAATTATAATCACAATGGGAAAATTAATAGGAAGACAACAAATATATGTAAAAATGTTTCAGAATCATATAAATGAAAAGTGATAATAAAAATAATGATAATAATAATAAAAACTTTCTGCTTAGTACGTTAGCCCGAGTAGGCGCAACGTGTCATTTTTATGGAGGTTAGCATCAGTCATGCTGACAAAACACAAAAAATAAGTGCTGAAGAACTGCAAAAATCACTTGCCTCTAATTTTTGACATAATGTTTTCCTGCTCTCAGGAAACAATTAATATTACAACAACAATAGTATGTAAAACGGTGTTGACCTTAGGTGACACTGATCGAAAGTTTACTAATAATAAATTCAGCAGTAACAATGTCGATGATGAAAATGATGATAATTGTCAAAATATTAATAGGAAAAATAAAACAGACAAAAAGGAAAAGACGATATATTTTTGGTTGGTTATTTTAGTTTTCTTCCAGATTTACAACATACCCTTAAATGTTCACTCCCAGAGTGAGTTATGTGTTTTTCCCTCCTATCTGTCATTCGTTTCTTATTTTTTTCCATTCTTGAAATCGATTTTTCTTTTGTTGTTTTCGGTTGGTATAGAGAAATACCGAAAGCCACAGAGATATCATGCAGCATCCATTTTCATAGAAAAGAGAAGGGAGTGAGCGATGCGACCTGCAAAGGCAGTTGTTAGGATTTCGTCAGTTGCAAGAACGGACGACAACAAATAGGTGAAATTATGCAGAGCTCCAAAGAACGCCTAACTCAGGCATGCGTTTCGACTTCTCTGAAGAATGATGCTACTAATTAAGCTGTCACTTTGGCTAGGCTGGAATCCCGCCTCTATTCCCAAATATACGTCCATACAGAGTAGTCATACGTTTGTCTCATGCTGCTTTTCTCATCTGTGGGAAATCAGCACCAATCAGCGCCAAATTGTTGTTTTTCATTTTACCTCTTCTGTCTGATATGCAAAACGGTTTTCTTTCCTTCTAGTGATTTCTTTCTTCCTCGTTTTACTTCCAAATTTTCTTCTTTCTATTCTTTCTTCTTTGATATTTTAGTAAATAAATATTTATAATTTCTCTGGCTTCATCTCTAATAGTGCATTTAAAAATATTTCATTCTTCAGCCGTCAGATAGTGTGAAAGAGGATTCTGAAGTCATAAGAATGGTGGAATGTCCTTTTCAGAAAATAGAAATAAATCTTAAAATATAGGAGAACGTTCTTAGAAAGAAAAGTTTATTGATCGTCTATGTCATATCTAATCTCACCTAAAACACCAGTTACATGTTTTTACTGATAGTTCACGCAATAAAATGCCCAAGAGCCACTCAATGTAGATGGTTACTCAGTTAGATTGTAAAAGAAAGAGAAGTTGAGAGTAATGGAGTAATATGAGAACGAATATAATAAATGATCCTGCATAAGTAGACTAAGATTTTATTTGTCAGGCAAGTTTTCAACGAGAGATTACTCGGCAATATTACAGTTCTGAGGAAAAAGTGCTTTTAAACTCTGTCGAGGATGGTTAGTAAAAATTAGGCAGCACCAGCCCAGATCTGATCTGATTTTTAAAAATAGATCATGCTAACGGCTGTTACGTATTTTCTGGAGAGATAAAAGAAGAAACCAGAAATTCTTCCGTCATCTTTTACCATGGCATGAATATACACGTTTCATTTGAGATCAGGCCAGATGTTCCAGAAAAATAACCTTTTTTAAGGTTATGAGCACTCAGCTGATTTAGTGCAGGTTTAGGTTCTGTTCGTTAGTGATAAAATCTTTCTAGCTTAGTAATCTTTTCCTCTTTGAGCTGGGAGAATTAGATTAGATGATAAATAAGATGAACTTGTGGAGAATCTCCTCACAGATGATCAAAGAGACATGAAGCGAAACATTTATTCTAACGACGAATGTGGAGAATAGAAGAGACAGAGCATTTAAGTAAGAATTAAAGAATCATAAAGAAACTTATATTTGCAAACTATAACCTAAGGAAGGTTACTGAATAGAAGAATTAAACGAAATTCCCCGTAGTCCCCGTATAAAACGGAGGCAGGTAGCTGTATCCAGAGTCGAAATTCTGCCCTTCGACAAAACATCGTCTGGGCAGAGAGTTTGACCAGCACAGCTGGAGAAATAATTTCCAACTGCAGACCAACATTCAGTATTTACTAATTTATTTATATGAATGTAGACATACACATTATCGTTTGTAATTATGCTATAACATTATATTTACAATTATAATGATGACAGCGGTGCTAAAGAATTTAACACGCAAATAATATAGCGAAATCAATATACTCAGGGAAAAGTGTGATGACTTCCTTCAGGTATTTGAGTGATTGTTTTATATTTATACAAAACGGCATTTACAGTATATATATATATATATATATATATATATATATATATATATATATATATATATATATATATTAGTTAATATGGCAATGACAAACAGGGTGTTGGTTATGAATGAAGATTATCAAGGAAGAAATGCAAAGAGGAGCCAATGATTTGAAGAGGTTAAGATAATTGTATTCATGGAGGCAACATGCGAACAAATAGGTGTAGTGACGTGGCAAGAAATCTGTTAAAAAGTAGACGTTATGGAGAGCAACGATATCCTACATCCTGAAAGGGCACAGCACAAAAAGAAAGTTCACTTTTTGTACACATTTGCTCCTTCTTCATCTTTTCTAATATTCATTATATATATATATATATATATATATATATATATTGATTTATTTAAAATATGTTTTTTTCGCTACACAGTTCTAACCATGTTTCAAAAATGGATGCTAAAAGCTACGAATTTAATTTTGTAATTAAATTAAAGACATTAGTTCCATTTCATCCTCAAGCGAATTTTGGAGTAACTTTTAAAATTACTGGGTTTTAAAGACACAGCTAAAATCATAATTCACGTTTCCAAGGTTACAGATAAATAACTTCAACTGGACAAAGGGTGTCTGGGTGTTCATTATGTCTGTATTATTGTATCCGTTATTAGTTACGTTTTGGTAGGGGAGTAGGGATGTATTTTTCAATGAAATCTGACATCCGTTGAATGCATGTCGTCTGCATGTTTTTAAAAATTTATTGTTAACGGCAAAACTTCTTACGACATTTTTTTCTATTCGTATATTTAAAGATTTTGGGGGGTGTTTAGGTTAGAATACGTTTTATTTAACTACGATTTGAAATATTTTCATTTTAAATTTTTATTATACTATATTTTTTAAGAAAAATTAAATGTATTAGAATCCCTTATAGTATGTAGAATTATTTTTCCATCAAGTATAAGTATGTATATTAGGTTACAATTTTTTTTTTATTAAATAAAATTTATGACAATGACGGCAAAAATAGTTACTTAATTTCACTGATTTAGTAAACTTTTTATTTTTTATATATCTTACTGTTCTTTCTTTATATATATATATATATATATATATATATATATATATATATATATTATATATATATATATTCAGTAAGCGGATGAGGATACTGAAAATTTCTAAGATGATTTTAGAAAATTTAGCGAGACTGAAAAACAATTACAACAGTATTATAATCAACTTCAGTACGAAGCAGAGGAAATATGAATGGATAATAAATTGTAGGACAATTTGGAATAGCAAAAAGCTATGAGAGAAACGAAATATTATTTAATATTTCAAACAGATACAAATGACAATTATGAATATAATATTTTCAAAAGCGAATGGATAATAAATAGAAAAAGCCAATGGTGAAACATGAATGAAAGGAACTTATTAATGATTGTAAAAAAAATCAAATCCGTTCAAGAAGAAATCATTATAAACAAAGGCAATCTAGGAATGGATCAGAGTGTGACATCCTTGTCGCAGCGCCAGATGTGACGTCCTTGGTCGCGGCGTCAGCTGCCACGTCACTAAACACAGCCTTCGCTCGCTCCTCGCTGCTCCGTACGGGTGTCGCCGCTCCAAACGTGACGTCCGCCTGTCGCGTCAGTCGTGTTGTCTCGTCCTGTGACGACCAACTGGCTTGATATCGGTCGCGGCACCCAAATGGGACGTTCTAACCTTTTGGTGATTCGGATGGGAATCTGGTTAGATTCGATATCAGCCTCGTCGTTCCCAACTCGCTTCCAACGCCTGGTTACCAAAGTAACTGCATTGATCCCCAGTCTGCCTACCCACGTTTGTGAATTGATCTTAGGCAGACGAGATCAATCAGTAGTTGGGGCCGTAATGCAAATCGGGTTCAAACGGGGGTGACACCGCACAAATATGCATAAAAGAAAATAAAATGATAACTCAAAAATTCAAGGTATCAAAAAAAAGGATAACAAATTTTGTCTAGTTGTTGGATACATAGGACTGCGTCTATTTCCCAACCCGTTCTATGGATTGTGACACGTTGTTTTCCGTTAGGCGAGTATTAACGCTTCAAGTTGTTTGCTCAATTGGTTTTTCGGTGTGTCTTTGGGCGAAAGTCGAAAAAAAAAAAAAAAAAAATATTTTGGTGGTCTGGATCTAAGTCGCTCTTCAAATTAATTGTTCTTGGATTGAAGAGGAGTCCGGAATTTGCGTGAATCTTTCAAGTCAGCTATCTGCGAGGTAGAACCAACTTCCACTGCGAACTTCGAACATTCTGCTGGAACTGGAACTGAAACTCTAACTCGAACTGATTTCTGCTCGCTGCGACTTCGCTTATATGGACGCCGACCAAAACCGGGGTGGGTTTGTCGGCGCCGGGGGTCCTCGATAATTCTAAATACATATCCACCTCTTTTATTTCTGGTTAGGAATTTTCCACTTTTTTTCCATTTTTGGGAACCTTCTCTTACTCCCACCTTCTCACCATACTTCAGAGAGACGTGAACTGCCCTCCCCACTTCTTCGTAGCAACCTCTCATACCCATCCTCTAGATGGGCGGCGACAGCCTCCTCCTTGCATCACGTGATCACCACTCGACCAATGATGTCTAGTCGGGCGTGTACGATCCCGCGGCTTTATTTCAGGAAAAAAAAATATCTTGCTTAACAAAAAAAAAAAAAAAAAATTATCTTTTTCTTTTCCTTTTCTTTCTCTCAATCGCAGTTATCATTTTCTCTAACCGCAAACAGAACAATACGATCGGTGGTGGTCATAACTCTTGTTCTCACCTGGGCTTCGTCAGTCATCTTATCGCTAATTATCAGAATGTGTGGTCTTTTTAACACGGCCAGACCGTCGCCTCGAAAAGAAACATTTCTTGGTTCCCATTCATTTTTTCGGTACACATTTCTGATAACACAGTTTTATTATCGCAGGCTAAAGATGTTCTGTCGAAAGAAATCGGTCAGTGGCCACCCAAAGCGGCTTTTTGACACAATTAATTTTTCATATTTATCCAAAGCCCTGTAGTCCACCTGTTTTTCGTCACTTATCAAAATAACATTTTCATTTGGATTTTTCTTTGGCTAGTCGGTCTGTAGTTTGTCAATCAGATGCCTTCCCGCATTAGCGGCTTGTTTATGTATCCCGATAACACAGCCCGTCGCCAGAACACACCCGATTCCTTTATCCACTCAGAATTTCCCTGCCATTGTAATGACACTCTTCGCCATTTGTTACTTATCAAAATATCCTTTATCCCGTTCTGCTTATCATCCACGCTTTGGATCTTCGCCTCTCTTTTCCTTTCTTTCCTTTCTTTTCTTTTTCTGCCTTGGTAAATGGTGCCACAAGAGAATGAATGCTTGCAGGCACAGATTTTGAAAAAAAAAAGAAAGACTCTCAAATGCGAACATACCTGAATCTCAAGTAGAAATCGAGTGCAAAGTAGACTGGGATTTTCCTAAACGTTGTTTAGATGTGGTAAGAAGTTGAATGTATGGAACACGAAGTGAGGGTCGGACTAAATACACAGTCGTAATTGTTCTCGCGAGATAAACTTGCTTAACATTATTCTAAGTACCAGCTAAATGCAATAGTGAAAATAATATAAGTGTATAATCTGGATTATGTAATAAACAAAATTACCTATAAGACTAATTTTTGTAAATATTTAATATCAGATAGGTGTGTAATATATATATATATATATATATATATATATATATATATATATATATATAATAGGAAAGAATGATCAACGAGATTTATAATTCAAAGTTCTTAGCATCTATTTTTAATTTTAAAATTCAGTGCTCGATATAATACTAGAGCATAATAAATCTTAGCTTCGTTTAATAATGGAAAGAAAATTTGTATTTTAAGTTTAATTTTGTGATTGAATTTGCATTGAAGTTTCAGTTTTGAAACATGGGAATTATGGTGTTGCAAGGATAATATATTTAAGAAAACAATTAAATTAAATATATATATATATATATATATATATATATATATATATATAAAGGCACGTATATACTGTTGCTAATATCTAGTTATTTGATTTATCTAAGTCAAATCTCTTTCTCTCTTTCTCTCTCTCTCTCTCTCTATATATATATATATATATATATATATATATATGGGAATGATAAATACAACAAACATCAGTTGGACATTTTTATAGAGAAAAGTTGTAGATTCGGAGACACTTAACTTTAAATTTATTTTTCTTAATGTTCTCTCTATTCGATGTATCCAGACGAATACCAACATTAAACTTTTTATCGCTTTCCATCACTTAAAGAACAGTTTTAATTAAAAGAGAGAATAATCTATCAAGGTGAAAATATATCGAAATTTCACTCTATTCGGAATCTTCCACGATGAATTTATGCCTAGGATCTTACAACATATCTCCTTTCCTAACAAAACTACTTTTATTACAATGTGAGTTGTTAAAAAAATAGTGATAAAAATAAAAAGAAAATTGATAGAAAGTCGTCTTGATATATCAGACAATAAAATCTTTAAAAAAATCAAATTTTAATCGTTTCTTTATCTTCCGTTTTTCACGATATAAAATTAGAACAGACGTTTATGTTATTATTTCTCTACTCCTCCTCCTCCTCTTCGTCTCTCTCTCTCACACACACTATCTCTGCCTTTCTATATGTATTGAGAAAAGATGGCAGGACGAGAATGTTGCTTACAAGACAAGAAAAATTACAACAAAGCCATAGCACTCTGGGTGGAGTTTTAAAAAAAAATGTTTAATAAGGAAATCGCAATGGCTGCAGCTGATGATGAGAACGAACATGAGGACGACATGTCATCTTGCAATCTTGGATACAGTTTACACTTCATGTTTTCTCAGAGTAAAGATAGATAAGTAAAGACACACAGAATGTGGTGTTGTTGTTGAAAGCAGTCATAGAGAATGGTTTGATAACATTTTAGTAAACGACTTTGACATCTAGAAAAAAAGAATCATGTGAAATATTTATAACTGTTCAATTGCCAGCGAAATTGAATTAACGAAAAACAATCTGAGATACGGGAAACGACGTTCACACGAACATATAGAAAATATTAATCATTCAGTGTTTAAACAATTTTTATTCTCATTTTGTTTGTCACAGAAGAAATGAACAGTCTCTGGAAAATGGAATTATCACGAGAATCCGAAATATTGAAAATAGTTCATAAATCTGAGTTTACTTTAGCGTCAGAAAATAAATGTAATCAATTTGGGAATACATTCTCTGAGTTTGTGTGATTCAAAGATTAATTCTCTATTACGCTTTGATGGAATCCAAACAAAGTTTATTCCGCAAGATGCCATGAGCATTTGGCTCTTCTTAATGCTACGTTTGAAAAAGAAAACTTCGCTTTAACAATGAAGCTGTCCGCTTATTATTCTGGCTGACAACAGCTGTCGCCATGTCGTAAATGCAACATACGAAAGCAGCGTCCAGATAAGATATACTTTCATTTGCTGACCATCAATATGGCAAGACATATCTTCTCAGATTCTCGAAGAATAAACCGAAGTAAATACAGAACTGTACCAAATAGCAGAAAGCAAATCATTTGAGGACTTCCAAAAACGGCAACAATTAAAATGGATAGCAGATGCGATATGTCCCGGAAAAAGATATATTTGTTCGAAGGAGCAAAGTGGTGGTTGACTATTGTAACCTGGTAGGACAATCTAGCAGGTAACCGTAATGGGCTGGTCCTCGTCGTAGTGGTAGGCAATAGGCGAAGACAATAGGCGTCGTCAATAGGTGAAGTCTATGTACCTCCACATCAGTCTGTATTTATGGCTGACACCAACCAATCATATTACTGTGAGGTAGAACCAGGTGTATGCATATTCATTACATCAACATGTAAAGACATGATCAAAATGTTGACATTCTACACTAGTTCCAACTAAATGTTGAGAAATAGGAACGACAAATGTTACTGGACATGAAAAAAATATTTTCCGGGGAAAAATTATTTAATAGAATGTGTTAACAAACAAAGGTTTACAAAAAACAAAGACAACAATGTTTGTTTCACAAATTAATATGGAAAGTTCATGTTTCACAATATGTGTAAATGAATGTTCATACTTACGTGTATCTGTGTGTATGCTATATTCATGGCGCTTTCCGAGGGAAAGGCATATCGCCCCCGCCAAATTAAAGGCGAAAAGACAATCTTCTGCTTTAAGTTCACATGTTTTAGTATCAGCTGAAAAGTGAGAAGAGTAAGATGGCGATAACAGATATCGCCAAGTATAATGTTGGAGAGGGGCGCCTCGAGAGGGTGTAATGGTTAGCAAGCTTGTCTCGCTAGAAAAATTACGACTCAGTAGTGAGTTCCATCCTCACTGGGTGCCGCATAATTTCGACCATGTGCCACATCCGAGCTACGCTTGTAAAATCGCTATATAGTGTTGGAGAGTGCCCCCAAGTAGCGGCAGTAGCAATGGCTATTGGGTTAACGGATGTTTTCATGCAATCAAACGGCTACAATTACTAGTACCATAACTCTACCGTCCCTAGCACATCCAAAACATTTTTGAAATCCTCTTCAAGGATCACCACCTGTGGCACCGTCATATTAACCGTTTGTCCAAATT
>CAHIKZ030001182.1:170000-175000 GCA_903632075.3 Acanthosepion pharaonis
TCTTTCTTCCATTCAAGCCAAAACTGTCTTGTCTAATCGCTTTCTTTCTCTCTTTTCCAAACGAACAGTCACAAACCGTTCTCTTATTAATGTACTGCTCTTTTCATCACATAAATCATAGCAGTGTCCCTGCATGTGCCATGTTCGCTCTTGCCAAATTCTTCCAGTTCAACAGTTTCAGCTCCCACCAACCACCCTTACCTCAGTTACCAAACACGTTTATCATTTCTATTTCAGTTCAGTCGATGTTATTTCATTGAGTTCGCGTGAATGAATATCAAAAATCCGTGCATTAGAATTAGAGAATCGGCCAAATTAGACGGAGCGTCCTCTTGTTGAACGCGTAAATATAACAGAACGTGCCTGGATCGTCACCAATGTTAACTATCGAAGTTTTAGATTTAAAGAACGCTCGAAGAGATATATGAAGATTTCCACAATATATATATATATATATTCAACAGAATAAGGCTGAGTATCCGACAAGGTAAGATTCCAGGAATATATTTAGAAATGAAGCTAATTATCTAAAACATATATGTTATATATGATTTTTCAGCAAAAATCATGATAAAATCTCTCTCTCTCTCTCTCTCTATATATATATATATATATATATATATATATATATATATATATATATATATATATATATATAGGCAAGAAGAAGGCATGTAGCAACATCAGCACGGCAAAGGGCACCTTTAAAGGCAAGTGATAGCGATTGCTGCATGAGTCGTACGAATTTTGAATCAAGCACGGGAAACGCCGGGCCATGCTGCTCGTGTACATACAAACCCTTCTGTGGGTTCTACTATCATCTGTAACCTTGATCCCCACAAAGTACGTGGATCCAATGACATCCCTGTAATAATCATTAAGTAGTGTACTCCCAAAGTAGCTCCTCTTCTTCTCAATCTTTATTATAAATGCCTCGCAGCCGCCTGCTTTCCTGCTTGCTGGAAGTAATTGTTTTTTCCCGTTTTCAAGAACTCTGGTAAACCGTCCGACGCATCTAACTATCGGTCTCTTAACCTTCTGCCTGTTTATGGGAAACTCATATAGGTCCTTATCAATGCTGAATTAGTTCATCATCTGTTATCATAGGACCTTTTTCTCATACAAGAAATACGGCTTTCGTTTATCTAGATCAACTGCTGATGTACTACCGACAACTCCAGAAAGAGTCTAGATAACAAACGATCATACTCTGACTGTAGCATTGGACATCTCGAAAGTCTTTGACATGATCAATCATTCAGAACTTCTCCACAAGCTGAAAAATTAAGGTATCTCTCGGGCTTTTTTTGAATTTATCCAATCGTTCCTACCACATCGTGAACTATTTTCCTGAAACGCCAATCATGTAAACCTTTCGGAGTAAACCTGCTGTCTCCGAGGGAATACATTTTTGCTCCTACGCTGTGTTAATCTTCATTAATGACTTTCCCGATGACATCAACTCTCAACTTGGCATCTAGACTGACGACACTACTCCCGCCACGATAGTAAGTACGATGATTCAGATAAGGTCAAAATGGCAGCTGATATACAAAACGACTTTAAGACCGTTGTCAACTAGGACAAAAGATGGCGTTTCAATTTTAACCCCTCCAAAGCTAAACTTTTCTCCATTAATATTTTGAGAGAATCCGCTTCCATCAGTATGGCTGATGCTACCCCCGCCCCAGAAAAATGACTCATTGCGCATTCTTTTTCTCTGCTAGCATGTGGTAAAAGACTATATTGAATCTATTGCTAGATCAGCTTCTAAGAAAGTCGTTTTACTGTGTCGGGCAAGATATTTTTTCTCTTCGGAATCTATCTTGCATATCTATAAGTCTAACATTCATCCATTCTTAGAATATTGCTGTCATATATGGTCTGGCACTCCTCCTATTTATTCTGAGCTCCTTGGTAAGATCCAAATAAGAATCTGCAGGTTTGGTGGCTCGGCTTCAGACAATTGCTCACAGCCGTAAGGTTGCCTATCCGTGACTATTTTTAAAAAAAATAAATACTTTCATGGTAATTGTTTGGATGAGCTCTTCGTTATGGTACTTAGACTATATGAATTTAGGTGCAATACTGAACTGGCGGCGTGATCTTCTTTCATTAACCGTTGTGCAAGTTTATTGAAAGCATCATAGTTCGCATATAGCGCGGAAAGGTTTTCGTCCCCGAAGCTAGTTTTCCCTGAATTAATGTACAGCAGTTGGCGAATGTTGTTGCTTGCTAGGTGTTATGATAGTTGTGATTTGGACGAGATGTCTGAATGGATTCTATGGGGGCAAGGATATCACTTCTTCCCAACTGATCTTTACTTTCACAGCATCAACTTTCAAGTCAAGATTACGACGGAAAGGTGGCGGCTCTCTCCCTGAGAATTTAGAAAATGGTGGGTGAGACTTGCGGGTTTGTGTCGAATAAAAGAGATCGACTAAGAGTGGCTCTTAAATGACAAGCTGAAGAATATTGTTCTCACTGGATTGAACATTGGAAACTCCCACCGAAATTAAGCTAGTTTAGTTGGGGGGGTGTCCTGCGTTTTCCTTCAAAGACAACTTAGCTAGGGGATGTATGTTCATTGACCCCTTGTAGTAATTGTCACAAAAACACGAAGGATATCTAAATAAAAGTTTATATGAACACAAAAGAGAAAATTTACAAAATAATATATCAAATGCATTAGCTGCGCATCATAAAACCATCGAAGACAAAATGCAATGCCCCTATGAAGAAAATGTCTAGAGAGTGACTTAATCGCTAAGTCATCTACAGTAAATTGGCCCCTTGACTCTTACAATGTTTCGATATTCCTGTCAGACCATCTATTATCACTGTGTGAGATATAAATTAACCGAAATGTCGGATAGAAAAAGAATCTGAATGAAATTGGCAAGATAAAAAATTACAATTTAGTTAGTCTGATGAAGTCCTAGAAGATGAAATTTGTCGCAAGAAAACATTTTCCACTTTAGCTTACATTTTTCTCAATATTGTTCTTGACATATAAAAACAAATACACACACACACACACACACACACACACACACACACACATATATATATATATATATATATATATATATATATATATATATATATATATATATATATATATATAGTTGTGTATTTGTTTGTGTGTATCTATCTTTATATATACCATTTGTCGGAGTGTTCGTGCAATCTAAATCTTCGATGGCGATCCCGACACGCTCTGTTTTATTTACGCGTTCAACATGAAGAGGCTCTGTCTAATTTGGCCGATTCCCTAATTCTAATGCACGGATTTTTGATATTCATTCACGTGAACACGAGGAAATAACATCGCCTGAACTGAAATAGAAATGATAAACGTGTTTGCTATCAGAGGTAAGGCGTTCGTGGTCGCAGAAACTGTGGGAGTGGAAGTATTTGGCAAGAGCGAAGATGGCACATGCAGGGGAACTACGATGATTTGTGATGAAAAGAGTAGTACATTAATAAGAGTATGGTTTGGGACTGTTCGTTTTGAAAAAGATAAAAGGGAAGCGATTAAACAAGAGAGACATTGCTTTAATGGAAGAATGGGTAAGAAATGGGGGAGAAAATCTGAAAAGAGAAAATGACAGAGTGAAAGAGTCAAAACTACCGTTTTTTGTATAGTTATTCGAGAGGAAGATAAACAAACTTAATAGACACAATATGTCTACACTCTTTTAAACCACACACACACACACATATATATATATATATATATATATATATATATATATATATATATATATGTGTGTGTGTGTGTGTAGAGGAGAGAGAGGGAGACTGAATTAACGTATGTTTGGGCAGCAAAATTTCTTTCAAATATCTTTTCATTAAATACGGCCAATAATATATAAGAAACATTGCGAATATTGGTTTGGAGCGGATCATCCACGCAATGAGCCAAGATAAGTGTTACGTCTGATTTAATATAAATCAGAGAGCAATATAACCTCAATAAATTATGACAAAAATTCTTTAAAAACTTCTCAATATGGCTACTCTATTTTCGTTGTGTTCCGACACACCAGTTTGCTTGTGGAAAATCATTAATATCTCGAATTGCATTAATTTTGATTAACAAAACTCTGGGTGTCATTAAATTTATTCATTGCATACAAATTTTAAATATAATTACAACTATACACTCATATATACATACATATTTTTATATATATATATATATACATATATATATATATATATATATATATATATATATATATATATATATGTGTGTGTGTGTGTATGTGTGTGTGTGTGTAGATTATTTTGTTGTATATGTGTGTGTCTATGTGTATACGTATTTGTGAGGCTAATGTTTCTTAAGGCAAATGCAATTAAAAATAACATTGTTGTCAAATAATTTTATTGAGCGAGTTTTCCAAATTACGAATAATCCTTCTCAGATTATAATTTTTATATTAAAATACTGTAATGTTGAACAGTTTTACCTAAAAATATATAAATTTTTTAAATTTATATATATATATATATATATATATATATATATATATATATATATATATATATATATATATATATATATATATATATATATACATACACATACACATGTATGTATACAAAATGTATATATATATATATACATGTATATATACATATGTGTATATATATATATACATTGAAAAGCTATTTATATAGATAAATGTAAAATTAATAAAGCAAAGGCTAAAGTGAAGACAAATGCCCATCAACAGACACACTAATGTACAAGGAAATAGTGGAGGAAAATGGAGAGAAGACTGAAAAAAGGACACCAGAACGCCACTTGACTGGCACAAAGATGACATATGAAAGTGAATATCTGACACCTAAGGTTCTTCCTAATATTGGTGCAACTAGTGTGGTTCTTGCCGAGCAAGTGACTGATGTTTTGCATGAATTCAACAGTGTGAGCACTATCAAGACTATCCTTGTTGACAAACACTAATGACAATTCAGGCTGTGAAGGTGGA